>JAQGAD010000480.1:0-37466 GCA_034696625.1 Isotomurus palustris | reverse complement strand
TTTCGAATTTTTGAAAACATTTATCTTCATAAGAAAAAGTAGGAATTCTTGGCGATTTAGAATACCATAGAAATGATTAATAGAATTTTGTTTGTAAAAATTGCAGAATGAACCGTAATTTCGATAAGAAAGAGTAAAGCTTAAGCCATTCGTGTTTTAAGAGACATTTTTACAAAATGTAGGCATTTTCAAATACCTATATTAAAAACCAGCACTATTGTAAGTACACAATATATATTCAAACTATACAATATGTCGCAAATTATATTCGGCCTAACGAAATAATGAAGTTTTTGAAATTTTCGACAGTCGAAGAATCTAAATGTTCAAATTGTTTTTAACTTCGTATTATGGTAGCGATGAGAAATTCGACATAATCCCATGGTCGAAAATATCAATATAGTTCGAATGTCGAAACTTTCGACACTTCGAAATAGTTCGAATGTTGAAAATTTCGACGGTTCGGAAAAGTTCGAGTGTCGATACGTTCGACATAGACGAAAAAACTAAAAAAAAAATCAAAAATCATCAGGGCAAACTTTTACTCAATGTTATCCGTTTTCGAAAATAAAATCTTTCTACGTGACATTCACGTAGCCAGGGCTCAACGGAAAATTCGAGCATACGTGAATGTCACGTAATCAGGTCTCCACGGCATGCAACCTATTACGTGAATGTGACGTATTCAGGCATTTGGGGACTGCATGGCAACTACGTGACAGTGACGTATTCCGGCATTAAGGGATATTTAAAAAATCACGACTGTCACGTAGTCAGGTATGAAGAGGTTAATAAACCTTCGTATTATTACTGCACCTCACACTGATACTCATAATTCCCTTGCTTCGCTTGACTAAAACCATGCTTAGAAATCAGTTAATCTGCTTACCGTATGAAGATAATTATGATGGTCGTCCTAAGAAATCAACCTCCGACTCAAACGTTGGATTGTTTAACTTCACAACTTATGCCAAATCCTCGCGTAATTATATACTTAAGTATTCTCACAAGCTGTTCAACACAAAGTAAGTTTTTTGTTTCTCAAATAATCGAAAACAGGATTAGTGGACAATTGATTAAGACTTTGATGGACAACTGCAACGTAAACACTTGCAGTAGATGCAGACTGCAGGAAGCAGGATTGCAGCCGGACCACATTCACGAAGCTGTTAATCCTTTCTCAGTTTTCGCAATGTCTCAAGTCTGAACGTAAGTCTAACGGTATAGAGTCCCCAGAGATGAGTTCTTTCGTACTGTCGTGTAAAATGTTGAAAAACATATTGAGGTATAAGGGTGTAAAACCTTAGAACATAGTATGTAAATTGAGTTGCTGATGAAACTAAGTTCGAATTTATGAATGAAATCACTTAGTTACTTTTACAGAAATCTTAAAGATCTGAATTCGTAATTCTAAATCCGTTCTAATTTCTCTAAAGTGAATGTCTAAATGCAGCAGTTCATGTTAGAATTAATGTTGTTCAAAGTAGCCGACTGATCGCTTACATTTTAAGGTCCATTGGCACCTCAAAAATTACCATTAACAGCATCAAGATATATATCAGCAGTCACCACTCACGGTAAATCCACTCTCGAAATAATGCAAAACGTCCTTGGAGCTAGTTAATTCATACCTCGATCAACATTCATACTGCTTCAGTTCGAACTTCCAATTTAAAATTCGAATTGCAATATAACATCAGCAGAAGAAAGGAAAAGACAAGAGATACAGAGAAAAGACATTTAAACCGCAGTTTTCTACGAAAAGAAAATAAAACAAACTGTATTTTCAAAATTTCCATAAGCAAAACTCAAGAAATTTACAAGTCAATCATGAAACTGTAAAAGTACCAAGAATACATATTTAAAATTTAAAATCACACCAACTTATACTCGATTGGATTCATATTCGATTTTCCTTACAGTTTACAACTGTATACGTTAGTAGTGTAGATGCATTGCGATATTAAATCTAAATCTAAACTAAATCCAGTGCAGGAGGCTTGTTCGTTTCCTCAGACGATGCCACAAATGATAAGCCCTATTTGAGCGTCACACAGTATAAAATTTCCTTAAAATATACTGTGTGCACTGTTAAGCGTCTAGCAATAAGACTTCCTATCATTTCCCATACCGATTGCTACAACTTTGTCCAACATTCTAAACTTTCTTGCATTCTAAGAACCTCATTTGAATTTTTGCAAAACATCTTCTCATTCCAGTAGAGAGAACTGAAAGAAGTAGGTCCTCCCTTATCAGATTCAGTGACACCAATTGATGCAGTTGGACTACTGGAATTTGGAAGCTGGTTCTTTCTTCATGTTACGGTTTCAAGTATGAATATGAATGACTCATAGCGTCACAGTCAGTCACGCTGTTGACCACTGCCATCGTCTGGTGTCCACATAGCCCCAGCCATTGAGCAGAGTCATCTGTCCTACTCCTGTCACCCACCAACCTGTACTTCCTTCGCATCGCAGTCACAGTTCTGATTCTGAGTTGTTGTCGTGTTGTGTGTTGCAGCAGGTCACCTGGTGGACTGGTGAACTTGCCTCGTTGACATTTGACACGGACGTCTACGTCACTTCTTTCGTGGTTTCAAACGCTGCGGCAGGTCAGCAGTTGGGGGCTCTGGGGGCTCTTTCATTCAGAGTTGACATCCAACATTCGAACCCATGTGATTCAGGTTCGACGATGAGTCGCAGTTGAACAGGTGAATTTCCACTTGCACAAGCAGCTCATGTTTTCACTCTTTTCAGTCTGCTGTCGATCGAAAGTGTAGGAGAAGCACGGAGAGATTCAATTCGGTTCTGATCGCAACTGTTATTAAATTTTACGTAATGATGATGAGTTTGCCGTCCTTCGTGGTGAGGGAACTCGGAATTGCCGTTCGAGGCTCTCATCGATCCATTTTTACTAAAGTTGTTGGCGTGGTTGCGGTTCCAAATTTTTATTGTGTGGAGAAACGGGGAGGAATCCGGCCTTCGATGGCAGTGCAAAGAAGGACTTTTACAAGGTATATTTATTGTTGTAATTGTATGAGGATTCAAGAGAGGGACTTAAATTCTTTAAATAAGTTAAAATAAATATTTTGACCTGCAGGTTAGCAGAGGTGGGGAAGTTGGAAAACCAAAAGACGGACTGTAGTTATGACGTAGGACAGATTTTTCTTCATCGGGTTTTCGGGTATAGAGGCGTCATTTTATTCCCGTGGTTAGCAAAAGTGTACGATCGGGACCAGGCAGCTTCTAAAACTAAGGATAAGTGAGTGGTCTCTACTTGTGACTATTTAGTAATGAAGTATTTTGTGAGTGGAAATTAATTAAGCCTGGATTCAGGAGTGGAGGAACACAGGAGGTGGAAGAACCAACTGTGTTCAGTCACATTGGACGCGAAGTGAAGTCTAAGTCTCAGTTCTACTATCAAGTTTTGATCGATTCAAGGGACTGTCCGTTTATCCGTGCTCAAACAGAAGCAGTTACATTTCTGGGAAATCAGGAAAACAGTAGAAGTATGAGGTTAATTTAGTTTCGCACTTTTTAAGATAAAACTAATATCCTATTTGTTGTTTCAGGTTTGTATGCTATACCCGGATTGGATTACGTAGCCCATGAAGACGTTATTCCATATTCGTCAACTGAGAAAAATCCCTTGAATCATGAGTTGTTTGACAAGTTTCTCCAGTACAATCCTGAAGCTGAACCGTCCTTCACAGCTCGAGAAACTCTCAAAGCTTGGCAAGAGAAAAATCACCCGTGGTTGGAATTGTCAGATGTGCACAAAGAGACCACTGAAAACATAAGAGTTACTGTAATCCCGTTCTATATGGGATGCAGAGAGTCGCACAGCAACAATGTGTACTGGGTATGTCAAATGTAATTCTTTAAGTAATCAAAAATTCTGCTTTTTTGTCATTAATTTTGTTGGTAATAGTGGAGGTATTGTATTCGCGTGGAGAATGTTGGAGATCTCAATACTCAACTTCGAGAAAGGCACTGGCGAATTTTCAGCCTATCTGGCACTCTAGAAACGGTGGGTTAAAAATGTGAAATGTTTTTTGTAACTCCTTGGAATTCGTAATTCATTGATTGAACTTTTGTCTGCTGATTATTTGCAGGTACGAGGCAGGGGTGTAGTTGGGCAGGAGCCTATCCTAACTAAGGCTAGTCCCGCTTTTCAATATTCATCGCATGTGTCATTACAAGCTCCATCGGGTCATATGTGGTAAGTTAAGCTTTCAGTTGTCATAATATTTCATTGTGACAGCAGACCCTCATGTATTCTTATGATCCAGGGGAACTTTTCGAATGGAGCGTGAAGACGGGTGTACCTTTGATTGTCGGATTCCCCCTTTTTCATTGGAATCCAAACACGAAGATGGGAAAGAGTAATATAAAACCGAGTGCACGTAATACAATGAGTCCACGAAATATATCCCATACGTATTCAATATCATTGTATTAAATTTTAGCTGTGTATTAATTTATTTCTGGAACAATAAGTAAAAGTAAATATCACAAGTAAACTGCATTTAGTTGTATCTAGTTGTATCTGTATTTAACAGATAAAACCCCGGTATGGTTTAATCACTGTCTTCACCGATAACAGGAATAATCTGTTAACATAGAACGAGAAGATTTGCATTCGTCAAATACAACTGGCATCTTAACATCAGGCAACTTAAGGTATAGCTTACAAAGAACTCCACGTAAGAATCCACCTTCGTCGAAAGTAAAAATGACAAACACATAATTCCTTGATCATTCATCTTAAGTACAAGCTGCTGACTTATTTGAAGTGCTTTAAAAGCGTACTTGAGGACTGAAAATTTGTACTTGGCCGAAGAAATGTGATCGGCTTGAGCTTGAAATGCCACGACTACATCACTTCTAACAGGAATTACTACCTGCAGCACAAAAATGATATATTTTATTATCAATAATGAGAACAGGATAACAGGAAGTTTTTAAGCAAAACGCATATTCACAACAAAAAAACCTTTACCTCCATCTTCCCTGAGATCCCATTTCCAGCTAGTCTCATAGTTTCATCATTACATGACCGAATTTCTAATACTTCTACACTGTTAGAATCAATCTCGGCCATTATCTCAAAGAAATGCTCAGGTTTTAGACTGGCCTTCAACCACACATGGTCTAGCTCAAATTCCATTAAATCATCAAGTGCTTCAGTTTTCAGTTGAAATTCCGTCAACACTTTATTTTCCTCTAGTCTGAAAGCATAAAAACTGTATTGAATAAAAATCCTATGTTGAGCTCTTTGAGATGCCTGCGTTGATCCTTACATTATTTCAAAAGGACCTCCTCGACGCTTATACAACAGCCGCAAAGACGCTGTATTCCCACTTGCATCCAAGACACTAGTTTCATTCATCGCCTTTCCATCAGTACAGAATATCTTTAAGCAATCCAACAGCTCCTTCAACGGAATTTTGAAACGATTGTCATCATCCTTAGCGAAATACTCCTGCAAAACCAAATACATTTTCAATTTAAGAACTCAGCTCTACTGATAGTGAGTTGATAAATCAACCTGGAAAAGCCCCGCCTGTACAATGGCAGACCTGCAAACCCAAAAATACCTTAACACTTTTCAAACAATCCTGACTTGAAGACTCTAAGAATAAATAAATAAATTATTATTTGTACTTACGCTTGCACGTATTTCCCTTCCTCTACAATAAACTTCAACCCCTGTCTATTGATAAAAAGGTTAACTTTCTGCAAAAAAACGAGTGTAAGCAAGTTGAACATTCTACAATTTGATCAAAATATTAAATTTTCAAATAATTGTGACTTACGTCACAGAAAGCAATGGACTTGAGTAGCGACGCCAATGCTCCAATGGTCTCGATTTTTGCTGCAAAGATATAATCTCGTGCGGCTTCAGTCTCAGGTGTCCGATTTTGAGTCGTAACTTCCATCATGATGTGTCAGAAAGTCAGAAAAATCAAAACTGAATTGACAAAACAAAAATGAAAGTGACAGACTTGTCTGCAAAGTGGTGCAGATTTGCATGTGCTTCTCCTCTGACTCCGGTTTCCCGCTAAAACATCCCTCCTTTGTACAACAACTCAGAGTGACTCACAAACAAACAGATTGTTGTGACTATTAACATGAATGCTCAGGATGAAAAATGATTTTGTTCATTTTTGGTCTTTTGAAGCCACAGATTTTTAAATCGAAACCACTGTAAGGAACTGTATTGACATACAGAAATTAACTTTAAACTTAAGCTCTCTATTACTCCAATCCAAATATTTCGGGAAAAACTCTTGTTCGATGTGACAAAGTTACATGCATTCACATGCACTTTTTTATCACCCTTCGGACTTCGGATCGTTTGACCCAAGTTGTTTGAATTCCACTTGTTATTATAGGCAACGGCTACTTGTCCATGCATTTTAGATTAACAGAAATAATCGCATCGTATGTACTTAGAACTAGATAGGATGGAAACCGGGTGAAATACATTATACTGGACCTAGCCTTTTGAGGTCTTTAAGAAAATTCTTATATATATATGCATATCTTTGAAGAGGCGTGGTTGACTATAAATTGTGAAACCTTTGATGAATTTTTCACAATTTTTAGTGCATAGCTAACTTTAAACTATATCGAGACAAAATTACAATCGTTATGCTTATGATAATGCACAGCGTCAATTGAAAGCAGTTTTATAATCCAGTGGTTCTCTTATCATCTCCCATAAAGCTTGTTGCAGATTATAAAAAACTTCAAGAATGCTGACCACAGGTCCAATAGTTTGTACCGGCTGACCAACTGATGTAGATTGGAGGCAATAACAATGAGCATAGTGAGGGAAACAAGGGAAAACATGTGGTTGAAAGAAATCATAAAGAAATACACATGTTCAACCGGTTTTCAAGGAAAAGTGGTCTTATTGTAACGGATAGTTTGCTCCACAAAGCATCCACATCATTATTGTCCAACGCATATGCTCTTAATTACCAACTGTGACCCTGTCACTGGAACTGCGACGCACCCAAAGCATCTTCTGCCAACTCATTCCTAACCAATCTAACTTCTTAAAAGACCCCATTGTCCTCTTTTATTTCCCCTTTGCTGCTTAAAACCTCAAAATCTGAAATGTTCTCTCTCTCTCTGTTTTCAGGCTTTTGAAATGTTTGAATGCAAACACAATTGCACTACAGAAGCCAAGAAGCATCATACAAGCCATAGAAAAAACGAAGAAGAACTAGGAACTTAGGAACTAAAACCCAATAACCCAACCCACGATGACCTAAACCAGTGTCAGAATTTCATAGGCACACGCTGCGCAAACGGATGCCGAAGGAAATCTTCCGGTGTCGGTGTGCGATGAATTGATATAGTCTCCTATAATCATAGTGTGTTCTCTTCTAGTTTCTAGAACTCCGAGTGAGATGAGCACATACTAGTACATCTGCTAGTAGAACACAACACACACACACACAGACTGCAGAATCCCACACACAACGGAAGAAACGACCACTCGACAAGGCGTACTTACCAGGCAGTTGCAGTTCTGTATTCTGTAGTGTCTCATCGCTTGTTCGCATCTCTTCTCCATCGAACCATCGATTTCTCTCATCTTCGTCTCCGTCATCACACAGGTACTGTCACCAACTCCAATTAACTTAATTCGCCGCTACATCCTCCCTTTAGCTACACACTAGTTTCACTTAAGGTGGGACAAATTAACAGGAGGGCAGGGATATTGACACACAATACCAAAAAGCAACCTTTTGTCTCCCCGGTCTCCCTCATAATAATATGCATGCTTATTCCTGAGTTTCAGAGAACCTCAATTTTAATGTGAGAGTTTTATTCGTATCGCATCGTAAAACTTAATCAGGCTTTTGGAAATAAGTACAAGTGGTTCAGTGTTCAGTGGTAAGTGGTAAAGTTCCTTGTGCTCGTGTGTTGTTGCTGGTTAATTCACAGCACACACACGAATGCAAATGACTTGTACCGGTACGGAATATCTAATAACACCGGTTTGACTTAATGCGAGCAAAAAATTGTTTGTACTTTTCTACCTCTGGACAAACATCGCCACTCACTAATACTATCATTATTATTACAGTGCTTTGCATACTTGGTACTTGGTACAGGGTTTTGTAGTTGTGAAGTCAGAGATTAAATCGGAATTGATGAGGTTGTGTGAGAAGTTATCATCAAGTTTACAGCAGCAGCTAGCTCCCCAACTCCAACTTGACAGATCAGTGTAGTATGACACGTGTTTTTTGCCTTTTTACTTATCAAGCATCGTTGACTTCAATACTTGATCTTCTCACAGTATTAAAATGCTTTTTTGCATACGATTGTATTATTGTGGAGGTGCGTGTTGGTAGTGTTGAAGTGTTGAAAGGACTTTTCTTGCGAGAAGACGGCTTTCATTCAGTTAGCATTTTCTCATTCATTTACTTTGCTGTCCTTGTCCTGAGATTATCGGTTGCTCAATTCTTATTCGGGAGATCAAGGAGACTAATTAGGTGAGGATAATACGGTTAAGCAGAACTGCTATACTCTAGTTGCAAAAATTAAATAGACATGATTAGTTGAACAGTTGGTCCCAGCTTACGTAAACTATATTTAGTCCCAACAGTGCTTACAACTATTATTTTATTTCCAGAGGCTCTTACATTTTTAAGGAACGACCATGTCAGCTAGAAGTCAAAGTGGGGTGAACCCTGTGAAGAAAGTTCCCATTCATCTTCAAGTAAGTTTGATTCTAAGAATGGAATCCTGATGTTCCTGATTAAGGGAAGGATATTTCATTGTCGGTGTCGTTTCACAGAGTTCCCAAAATCGGCTGATTATAAAAGGAGGAAAAATCGTCAATGCTGATGGAATGACAGATGGGGATGTTTTTATTGAAGATGGATGCATCAAGTGAGTGGATGATTTAATGTGGTGTTTGAGGTACGACTTTTTACATTGGATGTGTATTCTTGCAGGGAAATTGGAAGGAATCTCATTATTCCAGGAGGAACTAGGACTATTGATGCACGAGGAAAGTTCATTATCCCTGGAGGAATTGATACTCACACGCATCTGCAGATGCCTTTTATGGGTACGAAGTCTGTAGATGACTTCTATACTGGAACTAAGGCAGCTGTGGCTGGAGGAACGACTATGATAAGTACGTACGAGAGAATCTAAGCTTTATGTTTGTTAGCAAAGGTGTGTGAATTTATCTTTTTAATTTCCTTAGTGGACTTCGTCATTCCTGAGAAAGGCGAATCGTTGATTGACGCTTACCACAAGTGGAGAAGTTGGGCTGAAGGACAAGTCTGCTGTGACTATTCTTTGCATGTGGCTATTACGTACTGGAATGACAAGGTTTGTCAGTTATATGATGTGTCTAGGATTCAAGTGCTGAAAAGTTGGGGATGTGTTAATAATCATGTGTGTGTCTTGGGAGTTCAGGTGAAGAGCGAGATGGAAATTTTGGTCAAGGATCATGGAATTAACTCTTTCAAAGTCTTCATGGCTTACAAAGGTGTCATGATGTTGCGAGATGATGAAATGTTAGCTGTGTTTGAGCATTGTAAGAAGATCGGGGCTATCGCTATGGTTCATGCTGAAAACGGTGACATCATAGATGAGGTACCTGTGATGCTCTGTTCAATTACCAACCTCATGATAAGGCAATTTGAGATTAGTGACGAAACATTTTTCTTTCAGAATTGCAAGAAAGTCTTAGCTGCAGGCATCAGTGGCCCCGAAGGCCACGAACTGTCTCGACCCGAAGAAGTGGAATCAGAAGCAACTAACCGAGCATGTGTCTTGGCAAGCCAAGTTAATTGTCCTTTGTATGTTGTTCATGTAATGAGCAAGAGTGCTGGAGATGTCATTGCTGAAAAGAGACAACAAGGAATCGTTGTATACGGTGAACCAATCGCAGCTGGATTGGGAACTGATGGTACCAACTATTGGTGCAAGTCATGGCGTCATGCTGCAGCTCATGTGTTGAGTCCACCACTTCGTCCAGACCCTACCACACCTGGATACCTCATGGATCTTTTGGCTCGGTAAAACTTCACCGTTTTACCCCCGTAGATTCTTTCAAATTTTCCATTGTTAGTGTTTCACTCATGAAATTAATTGGGCTTCTGTTTTAGAGGTGATCTTCAAGCAACTGGCTCAGATAATTGCACATTCACCCATGAACAGAAGAAAATGGGAGCTGATGATTTCCGAAAAATTCCAAATGGAGTAAATGGACTTGAAGACCGAATGTCAGTGATTTGGCAGAAAGGTGTTCATGAAGGAAGAATGGATCCCACACGCTTTGTTGCAGTGACCAGCACCAATGCAGCTAAAATCTTCAACGTGTATCCACAAAAGGTACAACTTTGATGTTTGTTTTAAGTGTTACTCCAAGCGTTGCAAGCTGAAACAGGAAAATCTTAATTTTAAAATTTTAATCGTACCCCGTAGGGAGCCGTTCTTGCTGGATCTGATGCCGATCTGGTCATTTGGGACCCAAAAAAGAGTCGAACAATTTCTGCTAAAACTCACCACCATGCAACTGACAACAACATCTTCGAGGTATTTATTTCTCATAAATAAAAGTTATTGATTATTATTCTTCTATTGGAATTTGAGCGTTTGTATATCACTCGCCTAACTATACTATTAGGGAATGACTTGCTTTGGGGTTCCGGAGTATGTTATTTGCACTGGTCGAGTATGCGTGGACGAAGGTCAAGTTAAAGTTCTCCAGGGATTTGGAAACTTCGTTGTTAACCTTCCTAACGCATCATTTGTGTACGACTTGGTGAATCAGAGGGATAAGGTAAATTTTGGCGAGTCTAGTTTCCTCATGAGTTGGCTTTATACCGTAGCCCGTAGCCCATTGCAATCAGTTAAACACCATTGACCATTGACTCCAAATATATAGAGACTGCAGGAGAACATGAAACCAGTTGTTCGAGATGGAGTCGATGGAGTTATGATGAGCAAAGCTCAGAATGGTGTGGAAACACTCACGATTTCCGAGCCTGTGGTTTCAACACCAATAGTCTCTAAACCAGTGGAATTGCAGTCAGTAGCTTCATATGCGCATCCTCCAACTCCAAGTGAAGACATCGCTTCCATTAAATCTCCTTCAGGAGTTCGAAATATGCAGGAATCTACGCTGGACAAAGAACGTAAGTGTGAATGCATCTTGAATTATTTGTTGTCAGTGAATCCGTTTGGTTCATTTCATCCCTTGCATTTGTTTATCGTTTATTATTTTTGCTTCTTTTTGCACCTCATTGCTTCTTCTAGCCAAAATAGTTGCTGCTGTTGTGCAAGAAGAAGAAACTGCCAGAAGCTCTGTTCGTGTGAAGGCTCCTCCAGGAGGGTTCTCTTCTGGGTTGTGGTGAACGTGCAGACCATAAGCCAAACGCTGCCATCACATATAATTCAATCGAATCAATCGCACATATCACTTTTGTGTGTCTAATAAGCAAATTTTTGTTCCTACCTTCGTTTACATTTACCCTTATTGTCGCATTTATGTATCACACTCATTAACTAATTAGGAATTGTGGAGTGTCCATGAAAATTGCACATTCCTTAACTTATCTGTTTGCTGATGTAAAATTTTTACTTTTGATCTTCTTTCATCTCAAATAAAAATGTGAATTGCACAAATTGAAATCTACTCACTCATATTATTTTAGCTGCGGAGTCTAAGACAACTGTAAGAATTAGACAACCACCTGGTGGTCGAAGCTCCGGATTATGGTGAATTGAAGGACATCCTGTACAACTTCGTGTGTAAACCAACAACTGTCCTACTGACCCAAACAACTTTGACATTTTACTGGAATTCATTGTTATTGTATCCAACTTAACAACTCAATTTACAATGTTACAACAACGATGATTTCAAAACTTCCCTTAAAATTCTCATCAACAAGTAAATAGTTCTTCCTATATAAACCAAACTACATCCTCTGCATAGAATTCATCATGTGTATTTAACTGTTAAACCTGCATACTTTTCTCCTGCTCTTGCTACCTGTGCTAGTTAACTTACAATTAGGTTACATCATCATACCTTCTGTAACGAATCTATTTTTCTCTGCAAGCTTAAGTAAAGTGCATATAATAGGTTTTTTATTTTATGATCCTTCCCTGTTTTCACAACTTTTTACTTATTTTACTTCAACTGTATGGTTAGCGTTCTTTTGCCCTGTCTGTTTAAGTGTATAGATATTAATGTGAAAATGTAAATCAACTGTGAAAAGAATGCTATCCAATGTTATTTGTCTACATTCTCGGTCTACCATCATAATGATTAATGGCAACAAGAGACTGACACAGAATACAGCGCAGAAACAATGCTTCCAACAGAGATTCTGAGAAACACCCGAACTATCGTCATCGAATATTTTGAATCTTCCGAAATTTGAAGCATAATCACTATTGGCTGCGATAGTACTGCTACCTGTAAATAAATGTATCACTGCCTGAATGGTAATCATGTAGATATGTAACTTCATAATTGATATCTTACATGTAAAAGTTATCCGTTACACAAAATGTAAACTTAAATGGATTGATTCTAGGTTGTGTTCAAAGCCTTTCATGTATTGTAATATTATAAAGGGTACTTGATTGGTACACTCACGGTACACTTTAACCATTAAATTGGCTTAACCTTATTGAAATGTCGTATGGAGTTTAAGTGCTGTAGGAGTTTCTAGTCTCTCTAGACTCTAGACCATTTCTATGCTCTAGACGTATATTTATTAATGATGTATTTTGTGTATTATCGTAACCATATACCTGTGTGTGTGTGTGTGTGCAATGACAGCTATCATCAGTGTAATTTTGGTTAACTCTTGCGATGCGAACATAACGCTGTGAGAAAGATATTGAAGTATGGACTAAATCCTGTGCCTGTCTCATTTCTCGCCAGTAAATAAGGAAGGAGAAGGTGTACGAAAGAACGCTAGGACGACATTGCCATTAGGTGGTGACTTCCAGCAATTATCTTCATGAGTTTCTGATTTCCAAACAAGTTATCATCACGAAAATCAGAACACAGGCATTATCCTTGGTCGTCGCGTTCGTATTAGATTTCGACGGGGCTGTTTAAATGGAGATGGTTCGTGCATGAGAATTTGCATATGATCATGAATCATGACGCGAGTGAGTCAAGAAGACTGATGGAGACGAGTGATATCAATGATATTCAGAGATGTAAACTTTGGCTCGTTGTATTAGTGTGTCGATTTTATTACCGTTCAGCTACGTTGCTGCGTAAGCTTAAAAATATCAGTAGATCTGTCTTACAGGAGTCAGCTTTCCTAAAACTCGAGGAGTTTCGAGGCCTTTCTGAAAAGCTGCCATAACACATTATGAATCATGAATGTTCTATGAATGTTCTAAGCTAGCGAGTCTGTTGTTGAAGATATTCTATCATTTCATGTGAAACACGAGATGTTTCTCCGTGAACAGCCACCACCGGAGTAACCTTCTTGAACCTTTGCTTAAATAACTCGTAAATATCGACTGTCTAATAAATAAAGGCGATAAAGACAATTGTAATTTTTACTTGCCTTCATTTTCAAGCATAGCATAATTATTTTACTTCGCATCCTAAAAATCTCCTCTAACTCTATTCTTGCAATAAGAAATTGGTTTAATTCAAGCCCTTTAGTTTAAGTCCTTCTGCTTTTCACGTCTAGCTTTCTCCGGAAGATTGATTGACTTTGTATGCAGGTAGCTGGACCAGACGCGACTGTAGACTGTATAAGGCAGCGTGGGACGTGAAGTGAAGGACCAGTTTGAATAACATTAGCTTTTCATATTCCACATCCTTCGTCTATTTGCCAAGTATGTATGCATAGGAGGCAGGAGGTACATGCCACCAATATATTTACTGCTTCGTAGTGGTTTATCACTCATGAAATCAAATCCAAACCAACTGACAACAGTTCAATTATTTTGACAAAGCTTTCATGAAAACAACTCTAAAGATCAAAGATTGACAGAAAGGAAGTGTGTGTGTGTGTAGAGGTTGACACAGAATAAGTTACAGGAATAAATTACCAGGTATTGTTTTCAGAGTGTATTGTATAATTGACGCTTTCACAATTCATACGTAGGCGAAGTAAAGCTTATTGTGCAAATATGTAAGAGGTAAAAATGTAAGTATGAGATTAGGTTGTCAAAAGAACAGAAGATCCCACACACAACGGAAACCAGACATCCAGGTATTATTCCTGTACTTGTTTATTGATTATACGTTCTTCTAATGAAGTTTAAAGAAGCGATTTCCTGTCTCCTCGTCAAAAACCCGGTGTAATACGGATAATATGTACGTGTAATGAATGTGAGGGACTTGCGATTGCGTGCAAACCTCTGCCAAAATGACCGGAGAAAGTTTTCGCCCATTCCCATCTTCTGAACAAAAGAATCGGCAAGAGAGATCTACCTATATGTTATACTTTCTTCCTTGACAAAGTCAACGCATTGATACTATTATTACAGTCTTCATAATATCATCTTGTCCTGGGAACTAAGTGAAAAGAGATATGAACTTTGAGCCCAGGCCCCCACTTCACCGCACCTCCCACTCCTAAACACGCTTCTTAACAAAATTCATGCTGACCCAATTGACGTCTTCTTGCTGAGAGAAGCCACTGAGGCGTTTATGAGTTGACAAGCAAATTTCGCAAATGACGATTCCCATGAAAAGCCTCGATGATTATGAAAAAACATGTTGTTATTACTTCTCTCTAGGTTTCTCCGACGGTAATGAAGCATACATATTGTGTTTTCGCCACTTACTTGAGTGTTCCTAAATAAACCACATACATTATTATTGCATGCGACCACGGACGTCTTAAAAGATGAGGAATTTGTCGCAAGGAATTCATGCTTGATTGAGGGCTACGGAGACCGGTGGACGTAGGAAGATTCCTTAGAATCGGAGAAATTAAATGATTACTTGAGGATTGTCTGCGATGATATGTTTTCGGAACTCATCCGTTGTTGTTGTTGCCCGTATGATTCCAGTGACAATTGGAGCGATGATGACATGTTATGATTAGTCTCTTTGTCTACAGCAAGCAAGAAGAGAGGATATGGATGGAAGGTTATAATATATAAAAGAGGAATTGAGAGAGATTCCCCTAATTTGATATACATGAAAATGAAGAGATCCAGTGGTGAGGAGTCAGTATGGGCAGTGAACCGCCTACTAACTATATACTTCTGATGCTGTTGGCTCCTGGCAGAAGGATAAAAGAAAGATACCCTTGGTTCTTCTTCCTTTATTCCCACATATATCCCAAATCTATAAAACTGTTCCATTCTGCAAGACATCGTCTCAATAACTTTCCAAGTCTCTTTCTTCATTCATCTCATCTTCACTCCACCCACAAGAAAACCTTCTTGAGGGCAATTTACAACTTTACTTAGTACAATAACACACAAATTCACCTCTGGAAACCAACCACAGGAGCACAATCTCTCTCAACGAAATACTTTGGTTTATAGATAAAGATAGATAGATTTATATTAAACTACCACTACACTATATGTTCCTACCTTCTTTCCGTAGTCCTCAAACCTCTCTCTAACTAAACTGTCAATCTAGCAAACATGGGTTTATTTTGCAATTGTGAATCACACAAGTTTCAACAGTTTTGTTTTAACTGACTTTTGTCCACTTCCTCCTGAACATTGGGTTTTGTGTGTTTTGGTTTTCTCCAAGAATTGTGTACACACTATAAGGAGTCGTACTACTTACAATTAGAGTAGTTACTTTAATACACTAATTGTCTCGCAGTAAAAATTACTCACATATTATTTATTTCAAAAGAAATCAATCATTCAGTTAGCCTTAAAAATACTTCCGATGCACTTGCAACTAGTGAGCCTTTTGGATATTAAAACCAGCCTTTTTCCCTTCTGGAATTTGCAATAAGATTTTCGATAAAAAGACGTCATCTCTTGTGTCTCATTGTCTCCTCTGACAACAAAATAACAAGGATATCTTGGGAAAGATTTCTAACACGCACAGTTAGTTAATACCTTCCGCAGCTTTCTCCACTATTTTGGTAAGTTTAAGTGCTAATGATAAGTATTTAAACTAAGTGTTCTATATACTTACTGCGATTAGACCGGTAGACAATAGACAGCTTTCCTGAACTTGGTCCTTTAAACGTGCGAAGATTATTAGGTTTAGATTTTCGAATTCTTGCAGTCTTGAAGGAGAATAATTATTGAGTTGTCGATTGAGGAAACAGGCCTGTTTATTTCGACAGCAATTGATAGTTATCTGTGATTCTGTAGATTAGCCTGGAAAACTCATCGATTTGAACTTTTAAAATGATGGTGACGAAATGTGGACTCCCTTGAGAATTTAAAATGAGATGAAGAAGCACAAGAGCCGAAGCACTGAAAGTAGCGTTGCGGCTGAGCGTTTGGCCGACTATCGTGGTGAGAATATCGGAGGGTATGTCTGTAATTCGGGGAGATTGCTGGGCTAGGAAGAAAATTACTTGAATTATTGGGTTGTTTGGGTTAATACAGGGCAACTAGTCCGAGTCCAGGGTCACCTGATAACGATACCAGTCTGGATATGCCCGAGTCCTCGTCTGAAAGGGATCCACCTCCATCATCTTCATCGTCAACCAAAGAAAATGTTAAGGTAATGAACAGCAAAAAGGTAAATAGATATTTTTTTCATTTTTTTTTGTTTTATTATTTTAATTTTGTTTTTTTCTGGACCGATGGAGGTATTCAGAATCAAAACAGATTACTTTAAAGAGAATATAATATAATTGTTGGTGGGTACAATTTATTCGTTGTAGGAGAAGAAATTGTCATCAGGATCCCTCGCGATGTCAGAAAGTACTCGTCCGAAAGTTGTTACTGTGAAACATCCAGAGTCCAACAAGCTGAAACCGACGGCCAAGAAGAACAAGCCGATTCAAGCTGATTTGGATGTTGCAAAAGAATTTATTAAATGCAAAGAAGAAGGAGCGAGAAGACTGGATCTCAGTAAATCTAGTGTGAGTAAATAGATTGTAAATTATGTCTGACACGGATGTTTTACTGGAATCCGTAATGCTTAAAAATTTCATGTTTATTACAGATCACAAATATTCCCGTTGCTGTTCGCGAACTTACGCATCTGGTCGAGTTTTACCTGTACGGCAACAAACTGGTGACACTCCCTAATGAAATGGGATGTCTAGTTAACTTGCAAACTTTAGCACTGAACGAAAACTCCTTGACAAGTCTTCCAGACTCACTGGCGAATCTAAAAAACGTTAAGGTTTTGGATCTCAGACACAATAAACTGAGCGAGGTATTAACAGTTGAATTGTATGAATCCAATTCAAGAACAGTTGCTAATTTGATATTGTGTATTTTCCAGATACCAGAAGTTGTGTACAAAATGACGTCGCTTACTACTCTGTTCCTCAGATTTAATAGAATTAGGGTTGTAGGAGATGATATTCGAAACTTAACAGTGAGCTTTCGCGCAATCATTATTGCATTTCGTGCATTGAATTGAAATTTAATTTAATTTCAATGGTTTTTAGAATTTGACAATGCTGAGTTTGAGAGAAAACAAAATCAAAGATTTGCCTGCTGGGATCGGGAATCTAGTAAATTTGATAATGTTGGACGTGTCCCATAATCATTTGGAGCATTTGTCCAGTGAAATAGGCAATTGTATTCAGCTGTCAACTCTTGATCTTCAACATAACGAACTCATGGACATTCCAGAGTCCATTGGAAGCTTGAAAGCTTTAACAAGAATTGGTCTCAGGTAAGAACACCTACGCGTATATTTCGTATTATTTCTTTCGTTTCTTTCAGCTTACTAGTTGTCGTGGTGTGGATTAATGAAAAGATTCGTTTACCCATTTCACTTTAGATATAATCGCTTAACATCGATTCCAAAGAACTTAAACCACTGCACAAATATGGATGAGTTCAACATTGAAGGAAATTCAGTATCTCAGCTACCAGAAGGTCTTTTGTCAAGTTTGGTTAACCTGACAAATATAACTTTATCAAGAAACTCGTTTACGGCCTATCCCAGCGGGGGACCAGCACAATTTACAAACGTCTATTCTATCAACATGGAGCATAATCAGATGGACAAGATTCCATATGGCATATTTTCCAGAGCAAAAAACCTTACGAAGTTGAACATGAAAGAAAATTGTTTAACGTCCCTTCCTTTGGGTAACATAAAGATGATACTAGAATTGTGTCTTCACATTAAGTTGATTTCTTATTTCCAAAACTGTATTGCTTCAGATATCGGCACTTGGACTAATATGGTAGAGCTGAATTTGGCGACTAACCAGTTGACTAAGATTCCGGATGATATCCAATGCCTACAATCCCTGGAAGTTTTAATCATGTCTAACAACAATTTGAAGGTTCGGAAACAATTTAGTGGCAAATTAGTAAATAAAATCGAGTTTTATCATCTTGATTTTATTAATTCAGAGGCTTCCAGCGAGTATTGGGAACTTAAGAAAACTCCGGGTCTTAGACTTAGAGGAAAACAAGCTAGAAGCTTTGCCGAATGAGATCGGGTTTCTCCGTGAATTGCAAAAGTTAATTCTCCAGTCCAACCAGTTAACATCCCTTCCACGGGCAATTGGGTAAGTCGCACGGAACAATATGTGATTTAGAACAGAAGAAAATTTTGACTTACTTTTCTGAATATTTCAGTCATTTGATGAGCTTAACCCACTTAAGCGTTGGAGAAAATAACCTAACAAGTCTACCTGAGGAGATAGGAACCCTTGAAAACTTAGAGAGCCTCTATGTCAATGATAACCTGAATTTGCATTCCCTTCCTTTTGAGCTGGCACTATGTACCAACTTGCAAATTATGAGCATTGAAAATTGTCCTCTATCACAGATTCCTCCTGAAGTTGTGAATGGAGGTCCATCTTTAGTTATTCAGGTACGAATCTAATCTAGAAAAAAACTAGCTCAATGCATTGAAACCTAACATACGTCATGTGTATTTCTTATTGCAGTATCTAAAGGTGCAAGGTCCTTACAGAGCGATGTGATTCGGGAATGGTTATTGCTACCATTAAAATAACATTGTTTTCTTGAAAGGCTCCAACATGATCATAATCATGGTAGTAGTCAATATCAACGTAGTTTTCTGACTGGAAGCGCTTGTGGCTGTAAAATTTAATTAAGTCAATCCACCACGGTTATCACCATAAGGTTCAAGCTGAAATAGAACCCAAGAGAATCAATTTTGTGATACTTCACTGTCTAGTTTAAACAAACTATATTCTGATGTTTCCTACCTGTACGCTGTCTCTACTTTGAATTACACTAAATTATTTCATTGTTTTTGCTTAATTTATGGTTTATGAACATTTGTGCATTAGATTTGACTGGATTCTCTAAACCTTTCGAAGTTACTAATCTTTATATAGAGACTGTTTCACATTGACTTGATTTAATGCATTAAGCTTATTGTTGGTGTTCGCTCATATTTAAATACTACTTAATTGTATCACATGTCAGTTTAGCTGGGTGCACTTGGTGTTTTACATTTCAAAGTAATTTACAAAAGTATAAATAGAAAATATATTATATCAGAAAACCTGCTACCTTTAGGAGCAGAATCCGCACATGAAACGTGACTCAAGTGAAGCATAATAATATTAATTAATGAAAAACAAAATCAGCCAAATTATCTCCATATGAAATATCACTTTCCGCACTTATTTGGTTTCTTAATTAGACATTTTTGGTGTTGAAGTGTCTTCATTTGTGTGGTAAGCGCACCACAAGAATTCCGTGGGTTAGTTATGAATTGGGATTTTGTGATAAATGTTGATTTCCTGAAGAAATCGTCCTTCACTTATGATTATATAGATAAATTTGTCTTTAGTTTTGTATCAGAATGTGTTATGTGTTTAGTCATCCATCTGACATTATTTTCAATATCGTTGACGACCGATCGAAACCATTAAATTTGAACACAGTTTTACTATTAAAGTCTAAGACTTAATGGAACCTGTTATTTTGCTAATCTATTTCGAAGATTGTTGTACATACACAGTCGTTGTAAAAATGAGTGCTCTACACAATAGAGTCCTAGACATAAGAGATTAACCCAAAAGAAAGCGTGTAACTGACCCCTTCACTAAACTATATACTGGCCCTCAGGAACAATAAAGCACAATTCTCTATGTCGTTATCTATAGTGTAGGCAACGAGTGAGAGATTTGAAAGCGTTAGTTCAAAAAGTCAAACGTATGCATACAAAGTTTCTTGATTGTAAATCTAGTAGATAATCAAGAATACTTAAGATGTGCATGTGCTGAACTTGCCTGTGTACATATACAATTCCACAAGAGGACTGTACGACTCGACCTCACCAGAATTACATTTACAATCCCAAATTGTCTCCGACAAAGACATTAGAATTATTGCAAACTGAAACTTGTACATGATTCACATAATCAACGATGCTTACTATTAACATGCAGTAGCGGAATTTTGAGAAAATGTAATGTTATAAACATATGTACTTGAATATTTAACTAATTGTTTCAAAACTTAAGTGTATTCGTATGTATTGTTCAGTTAAAGTAATATTATTAGTGAGTCTGCTATGTATTCACGCGACATGGTAAGAAATTGTAGATTTCCTGCGTATAGAAGTAAATTATCCCTTTATTAGACTATAATATATCTCATCATCGGTATTGGACACACTTGAATTTCCATACGATAAGTATGGGACTTAAAAAATTACGCTGAAACTACAGTCAATGAAACTCAGTATGTGAGTTAATTGTAATTATGATGTCATAACATTAAATGACTAAAAATATTGAATCGCTACATCATGTGATGTTCATTCACACTTCACGAGTTACCTAGATTATATAGGTACCTTATGATATTCATTAAAGATTCCACGTATTGAGAAACTTCATTGCACACTCTGCATTTCTTCATTCATCCTTGGATAACGAAGACCATAATTTGTGTCACTGTTAATCACTCGTCTCATGTCCTTTCGTTTGAAGTAGAGTACCTCTACTGTTGGCTGAACGATGTGTGAGACACAAAAGAGTTGATGGTAATCGTAATCGCATTAATTCATCATGTTATTGCACGTACCATTTCCCAGGGGAGAGACGTGCAACGTGGCTAAAATGCATAAAGCGGCTAGTTAAGGTGGAAATAGAAGTAAGGGCCCTAAAAGAGAACTAGAAGTTCTGCTACACAGAATGGATGAAATTATAAAGATGTGCCATGTCATAGACTACGGGTTTGTTCGGAGATGAAGACACAGGAAGGTACAAGAAACGACTTAGGTTACGGAGTCATGAATCGACCACCCATTGGTAAATGTGCATCAATCATGTTTCTCTCCAATTTTTAAAGTACCCAAAATGCTGGCCGAAGTCCGGAGAGCAACTTTTGTGAATTTTAAGGAGGTTACATGATAGTTGGTTGTGAACTCAGAATAAAACTCGGCAGCAGTCCAGATGAATTTATGGTGCGGAAAACTTTTACAGAGACGGCAGAATAAATTCTTCATCGAGTAGTGCTGGTGAATGTTAGGCAGGATGGAGAATAGAGAAATAAGTGTGGAAGGATTAGCAATGGAGCAGGTAGAGGACCGGAGAAAGCGTTAGATAACACCATATCACGTGAGAGAGGCAGAACAAGGATGAATAAAAGGTACACCTTGAACACACGGTGTCTATTTTTAGGCGTTAAATAGCACGCAGGGACGGTAGTAAAAGGGAGAAAGCATGTGTGTGGCGAAGGCTTAGTCGTTTTGGATTTTCTAAAAATTCTGAAGGACTCTTCAGGAGGAATAAAAGTCGTTATCTCGTCCTGGAAACATTATGGGGGAAAAAGAAGGATTCTTGGTGGTTTGAAGGATGTGAAGAGACATTGTAATGATGACGTTCCTCCAGCCAAGCGTCAAGAATTCAAGTGTTCTTCTAAATTTTTCCCAACCTCAGCATCGGTGCTATTAACTCTCTTTCTCTCTCTCTCCTCTTTCTTCTTACCTGAAAGTCTTTGCCTGTGTTCGTCCTCGCAAAATAATGACAACCACCCGTTTTTACAACAAGAACCTGGCGCAAGGAATAATCTCTCGTAAAGTATTCATTTAACCGTTTGCTTGTAAAATTCGCAGCATTTTAGCTTTCCCCTTCTGAAACTACATTTTTGTTGTTCGTATTCATGCCACAAAGAAGGTTATTACGGCAATTCAAATGCCAAGTCCTTACTTACTCTCATTACTGAGAAATAAAGCCTATTTTCTGTACTTTTGACTTTCTTGCTGGATAAGTTTAGTATTAGTGTGACTTTCACGAATATTTTTTCCGTGGATTTTGATTTCTTTCCTGGACCTGAGCGGCAGCCTGTATGACTGCGAGCGAGTATATGAGGAATGAATGAGGGTTAAACGAGTTGTATTTAAGGTCTGATATGCGGGAGAGAGGACAATGAGGAGTGGTGCACATTATTATGAAGATGATGAGACAATGGAAGGGTTGAAGTAGAGAGAAAGGTAGGTGGAAAGTGGGTATAAGACAGTCAAGTCAGCAAGTCCCTGTGTGGCCTCACTTTCCCTTTACGTAATACTTCGTAATCCCTATCAACGGACTGTTCAAAGTCCTCGTCTCATTTACCTCACTCATCTCTTCCGAGACTCTTGTACTCTTCAAATCATGCATCAACTTTTCTTATCTTTCTCAGAAGATTTTTAACTTCAGTCAATCGATCATTTCTATTTTTCTCTCGAAAACAAGACTTCTCCAACTTCGTCTCTTCCTTCCCCACGAAGGTGAAAGTATTTCGGGAGTCTCATTCTTTCGCACAGTTGTCACACACTCCATCCTCGCATTCTTTGAAGTGTCTCCCAGTCGCTTATTTCTTTCTCCACCCTCACCACCAGTCACCCTCTGCACACTTCGTGTCTCATCTCCAGTCCTCACTTACATCTCTTCCTGCTCACAGGTAAACACCCAACAACTGTGACATCACTTAAGTTATCAGCCACTGGGACAAGTGAAAGTGGGGAGAAGTGATACATCTCGTGCCTACCAAGGATTCTTCCTCAGAAATGTATTTGTGTCAGTGACTTTCCTCTCATTGTTGAACACTCCATGCAACTGATAGCACAGGAGAAATTCATTAATATCATTAACTAACGAGGGAGATTAAGTTTTATTTCGAGGAACTAATCACGGGAATCATTGAAAGTTTTAGTGAGACGAGCAGAGATCGTGTGGCTGTGATTGCCGTGAGAAAGCATCTCTGATCAATCTGATTTCTAATATCTTTTCTGCAGCTAACCATGATTAATCACCACTTGACATCTGCTTGGATACAATGTCTTACCTTCTTTCTCACTGTATTTCACACGACAGCAATCAGCTCAGCAGCACAGTAAGACCAATTTTTATCTAGTCAATTTATACTGATTAAATTCTATCCGACCATTTGCATTCAACATTTGGGCTTTTTGAAACGAAGAATGAGATCCCACATGTTCATTTATAAGCGCTAGGCAACTAACACTCCCATTTAAAAAAGCTGGTGATGGATGCAGGACAGTGTAATGGAGCTGTAGGAGGACCACAGCAATCTTCACAAATCTAATTTAGTTGTTAGGATCAACTCTGCAAGGCTTTAGTTAGATACATGAATGTAATGACGGTTCAATAAACGGCTTGAGCTGATTCATTAATTGCTTTCTACGGATTCAATTGGAGGCAAATTAAAGTTTATGTGGAGAAAGTTCTACTTGGTCTTGTGGTAAGCTGCAGTAAGCGACTTGCGTTCCAATGTGACTATCATTTTCATTGATGGAGATATATTGTGCAACTTCGTGTGATTGAAATGACCAACGTACGATGTTCGTAGTTTTCACGATTTCCCGACTCCGGGCTTCTCTCTGTGGTGTATGGAAACAAGGAAAAAATATTATAGTTGGACTTTTGACTCTTTAGCAAAGGCTGGGAATCATAAAGAAACCATTCGAGCATGTCTAAGCTATCCATGAAACCATGCAATGTAAACAAACTTTTTACTAAGCAATGCTATGTGAAGAAATACATCCGCAATACGCTGCATGTGAATCTCCGTTGATTTTATATCTCTTCTGTAAAGTTGATAATTTGCCCCTACTGACTAAATCGTCAGGCACAAACACTTGCTTAATCAGTTCATTGCTACAGTGTCTCATGTAGGAATTACAGGTCTTACAATACATTTCCTCGTAATTCTAATCCGAAAATCATCTCACTTATCGTTAGTTTCTAATTTCCGTTCTTTCAGAGAAGGTATGTTTTAAGGATCAACCAAAGACTATATAGGGTCGCTTAACGATACTGGCCAGAGCATTAAAATCTAATAAAACCTGGTTTACATTTAAAAGCTAATCCCACGGATCATTCGTAACTTCCAGCGTAATTAAATAGAAACGCTTTTGTAGTAGCAAAAAGGAATTAAGTGAGTTTTTTGGTGCTACTTAAGTGCTTTCATCGGTAATGTTTAATTTGCTAATGAAAATAATGGCATAGCAAGCAGGGGGATAAAGAGACAGGGTAATTCACTCAGGAACTCCGACATTCACCCTAAAATCAGTTCAGTCTAGCCCAACCTACGCTCTCAAAAGAGAGTACAATACAATATATTTTATACTTTTTTCCTCAGCTTTTGGTGACTTGAATCTCGTGCTGGACCCACTGAGACCTTAAATCTGTACTCCTGTACACATTTAGTAGCTTAGACATTCTACTTTGAATAACACACCCGCAAATTCTCATTTAGAACTGTACACCTAGGAATTGTTTTAAAAAACCGATTTTTGCAATTACTAAATCAGTCGTAGGGGTAGGGAATGTCAGGAGAGACTGGAATCGTTCAATTGGCACATGTTTTAGTAGACACAATTCGAATGCATATGTGAGATTTACAAATTGTAGGAAGAGCTGAAACATGGCCAGAGTAGGACAATTCTGTCTATTTCATTCCAGAGTGTTATTGTGTGAGTCGGGAATGAATGGTACTCTCAAGGACACTCAAGGTACAGGTACTGACACTACTTGGAGCCAGAAAAGGCGTCAATGTCAATTAAAATTCATGTCCGATTTTGATTCTTCAAATGAATAGTTGCATTTCTATGAAGTGACTTTAAAATGCAAATAATTGAATAGACTGTGTACATTGCTTCCGACGACTACACCGTCTACCATGAGACCAATGGACCTGGTAACAATGCAGGAGCCGGAGCCTCAGCCTATGAAGTTTTCAGATCTCATTCCGAACCCAAAGATGTATGACAAGATGAGACCCCCGAAGATTGGAGACAATCCCACTAAAGTCACTTTTTTGGTTACAGTCATGGGACTGGATTCCATTAATGAGTATTCCATGGTAAGTTCATTAGTGACCTCAGTATTCTTAATTAAGGAGGGTTTTGTGACAATCCTTTGCTTCGTATGTCTAGACGTATGCGGCAGACATTTTTTTTGCTCAGAAATGGACAGACCATCGCTTGAAACTGCCGGAGAATATGACTGATGAATATAGGTAATAATGCTACACTACTTGTGTTATATGATGATGCATTGATTTTGCTCCGGAATCGCCGTGCTTGACTATAAATCACACTGGAGTGCGAGGTGATGGGTCAATTTCCTACGCCAAGTCTGCTGGCATCAGCGAAAAACAAGGATTCTTTTGCAGCCTCGATTTGTACAGATTTTAAACAACTCTGAAACTTTGTATCGTTTGATTTATCGCTCTGAGAGATGACAGAATGGAGCATCCGTTTTTATTCACGTGAATAGAACAAACGAATAATATTATTTCTTGTTTTGGTGTTGAAGATACAATGTAACGCTTATTCAAAAAAAAATCCCAAGGAACCTAAAAAAACACCTTTTCATAGGAGTTCTAGGAATAACATGAAGTGATCTGTACTTCATCACTTCCGTTTTTAACATTAACTTCATTATACACATTTGAAATTTACGGAAATGCAAGGTGACAAAGTTGTACGCAACGAAGAGTGGAGTGCTTGAGGAAGACCAGAGGCAAAAACTACATTTTGAGATCTGTTGACTTCGTCATACTTATAAGTTCCAAGTATCTCACCTCTCTCTCCCTCTCTGTAATTGATGAGTACTTTTAGGCTCCATTTAAGAGTGTTAATTAAGTATAAATTATATTCACTTCTAATAACTTCTTTCTCCATGAGAGATTTACGTGAAATTCAAGGATTCCACTGAGGACCTAATAATGAATCCACTTCAACCTCTAATTAATTAACGTTAAGTGCGAAATCCTAAGCCAATTATATTCTGCTAATTGTTTATAGGTTGCTAGAAGTGGGATGGCTGCAAGAAATGTGGCGTCCGGATTCAATATTCAAGAATGCAAAAGCTGTAACTTTTCAGACAATGACGATTCCGAACCATTACTTATGGCTGTACAAAGATAAAAGCATTTTGTACATGGTCAAGTAAGATAGACTGCTTTTAATAGCAAAGTCATATTTATGTCTGTGATAATCTCTACTTGATTCTGAATGAAATATTTTAGGCTAACTTTGACTTTGTCATGTGCTATGAATTTCGAACTTTATCCTCACGATACTCAAGTATGTAATCTGCAAATGGAAAGCTGTAAGTTCTAGTTTTGTGCAAAAATAAAGGAGCTTAGTCGTAGGACATTGAAAACATACAAGTCACAAGCCATGTAATAAATTTCACTGCAGTGTCTCACACAACCGATGATCTCATTTTTGAATGGCAAAAAGAATTGCCCCTGGAAGTGGAGCCGATTGAACTACCACAGTTGCAACTTGTTAGCAATAGAACAGATGATTGCACTCAAAATTATTCTACAGGTATGAATATTTCTTCACACTTCGATTTGTTCAATCCTCTTCAATCTTCATATATGAATTCTGAATTCATTGAATCATTGGAAAATGCTGAATTTTATGCGAGACTTACAGTGAGTGTGGTTATGATGATTCCAGGCAGTTTCTCATGTCTTCAAGTTGTGTTTGTTCTGAAGCGTCGCTTAGGGTACTACCTGTTTCACACTTACATTCCTACGTGTCTTATAGTCATTATGTCGGTAAGTTCCTCAAACCGACCTTTGATAATTAATTGAGTAATCCTGCTTGCCGAACACGCAGTTTTGAAGGGAAGCAGATGAAGTCAGAAACTAATGAAAGATTCGTATTGCGTTGCAGTGGGTATCATTTTGGATTCAACCTGAAGCTGCTCCTGCAAGAGTGACCTTGGGTGTCACATCTTTGCTGACTTTATCCACTCAGCATGCGAAGTCTCAAGCAGCCCTTCCTCCAGTTTCCTATTTGAAAGCAGTTGATCTGTTCATGTCAGCTTGCACTTTGTACGTGTTCACCTATCTTCCACGAAATTCATATCTCATGCTAGTACCCACATGAATGTGTTTGCAAAGGCAAATCTTGTGAGTAATGAAACAATGACTAAACTTCTGGGTAGGTTTGTATTCATGGCGTTGATGGAGTACTGTCTTGTGAACATTGTACTTGGGGACTCCTTTGATGTCAAAAATCGCTCTTCATCCTTGATACCTACAAAGTCTACAAAAGAAAAGTTTTTTCAGTTGGCATCCAGAATGAGTTTCAGAAGTGCTTCCAACCAAGTAAGTTGTTTGTAGGAACTGTTTAGAATACTGTAGCAGGATACAATGCTTTCTTTACAAGCTCGTTTCATTATCGTTAATGCATATGATTTTATCTTAATAGGGTAGTTTTCACTTTTCACATACAGAAAAAAATCAGATTGTGGTAGCTACTAACTTATTTTTACTACCGCTATGTGGTGGTTTATGAACAATATGAAAAATATTCAACGGATTAACAATTTCACGAGTGATCGATTATGTTACACAGAAACCGTAAATAACTTCAAGCTGATTCGAAAAAAAATTTACAGGTGCTTGATTGAATGTGTCAAGGTGTACCTAAACTTGATGAAGCTGTTACAATTGTTTCCAGGAACATTATAGGATGTCTTCAATTCAGATCGAGCCTCAAATCAACCAGTTGCCCCCTCCTCCTCCCCCTCCGCAGTCAAAACCAGCAAATTCAAACTGTGCCAACGCTGAGCGACGTCGACGAGCTCTAGCAGTGGATAGGGCCTCCAGAGTTGGATTCCCACTGACATTTGCTCTACTTAACCTACTTTACTGGATTATGTTTGCTAAGTATTTGTAGTGCAGTTCCAGCTCTGAACAGTTAAAGTACGAAGCATGCTGTACTTCATGTTCGACCTGCTTCACAGCTTCGGTGCATGTAATTCAACAAAATATCGAGTAGTTATATATTTATCCTTAATGAACACGATGAGTATGAAATTGTTATTTATTAAAGAAGCCTACATTTTGAGCCAGTCACTCTTAGGTAATAATAATATAAAAATTAAGTACTTCATGACGATTCGTATTTCCTACATACATAACATAATAATACAATTCTGCTCTTTCCTAAACGCCTAAGACGTGAAATAAGCAAATGCAGAGACATAGATTCACTGCAATAATACATGTTCTTCAGTTAGTGACTATTTGAATATATTATCATACTTCTTGCATTTGCGGACAATTGCGAGTCTTTACAAGTAACGGGAAATGACAATGAGGTGGACTTTTACTTACTCAAGACAGTGGCAAAAAATATTGCAATTCCCACTCGTAGCTCGTAATTAGTCGTAATATGAGTTTTAATTCTAATAAATAGGTGATATGTTTCCAATACTCCAATGCAGAATGGTTCAAATTCTTCTTTCAATCTCAAACAAGTCTATAAGTGTAGTTCGTGAGTAATCTTGTATAGTTGACTAATATTGTTTTTATGTGTCCAATGAGCATAGTCCAAAATAGAGAGTATTGATGATCTAGGCAATTGAATATGCAGTAGACTGTAAATTATGAAATATGTAGTCTGATCAGAAGTTGTGCGTGAACATTCGAAGTGTAGAGAAAAATTATACTTGCGGCAAGTTAAATTTAAGCTGAGTGACCTTAGCATGTTAAGTTTTGATGATAAGTGATTGCCCATTAATAAATAAGGTTTACCAA
Source organism: Isotomurus palustris (assembly GCA_034696625.1). Classification (NCBI taxonomy): domain Eukaryota; kingdom Metazoa; phylum Arthropoda; class Collembola; order Entomobryomorpha; family Isotomidae; genus Isotomurus; species Isotomurus palustris. The sequence continues at coordinate 8,307 of JAQGAD010000480.1, read as the reverse complement.
GTGATTTACGATGATTTATGTCAATAATCGTCTAAGGAGGATTTTCTAATTCATTAACAATACCATCATAAGTTTTCAGATTGTAAGATCAGGAACCATTAAGGAGTTTCCAATTATCAAATTCCGACAATGAGTATACATTAAGTGGATAAAAAGCAAATACACAAAACAACTGTAACTTGTCTGTAGTCTGTATTTATTGCTTCGAACAAATTCATAAAACTTGAAGGTGCTGTACGAAAGCATGAAACAATAACAATCATATAAATAGAACTTGACTTCCAATAAACGAGCATTATCTAAACGACGAATCCATTTTTATGTCTTTACTTTTTGAAAAAAAGCCTGGAAAAAAAATTAGTCAGTACAATTGAAGTAGGTACATGCTATTAAGCACAAATCGTAATCAACCATACAGCAAGAAAAGACAAGGTCGAATGTTATTACCTTCAAGTACAGCCTGAAATCTTTTGAGCTTGCTTGAAAAGCCTGTAAAAATTCTTGAATTGTAGCAGGAGGCAAGTCCAGTGTTGGAAGGTAGTGAGTTTGTAAATAAACAATACATTCTTCTTTCTGTAAAGAAATACTGCCATGTGAATGATTTGCTAATCGAGCTGTACTTTTTCGGTGTCTTTCACTAACCCTTTTGTCCAGGATACATTTCAAGCAGTTGGCAATTTCGTTCAGCGCAAGAAGCGTTTGGGCATCGTTTATGTCAAAGTGAGGTTTACAAGGAGCCATGAAACATGCCGGTACGATGTTTTTATACATGAAGTCAATAAATCCTTCAGGGTTGTCTTGACCTCCCCACATATCGACGAACTTTCGAAGGATTGAGAAACAAGCTCGCTGAGCCTGCATTTAATGCATTTCAATTCATTATTATTGTATCTATTAATTTGAATAAGGATTCCATATGGAATAAGTAGGTGGAAAATTCCACTTCATTAGACTTACCACTGGATCAGGAAAATCTACCGAGCCTTGAATCACAGTCATCATTACTTGTCGTAGCACAGAAGAGTTTTCTTCCGCAGCAAAGACATCAGTGACATTATTAGTCACTATCGTAGCAATGAAGTGGAAGTACTGACGCTGGAGCATTTGCCGTTCACGCATAGCGATTTGGTCATTGGATTCAACTGGTTCAGCCAACGTCTTAAAAATGCTCTGTACCATAGGAGTGAACATCTGCTTCAAGAATGGAACTACTTCTTTCTGGAATATCCAGGACAGCTACAATCATAATTCACAAAAATTTCCCCCAAGCTAATCGCAGTTTCATTCGAAAAGCATGCAAATCCCTACTCTTACTTTCCACTCACCTTAAACTTGCAAATAATTTGGTTAATCAGTGGTATATACTCTTGTATGCTTTTGCAGTCACAATTTTTCAGTAGAGCTTGGGAAGCGACCGGAACGTATGGGAGAAGTTCTTCTTCTAGACACACAACCATTCGATGCAGATACTGTCTTACACAGCTCTGTAAGGCCAACTGTTGCTCTCCATAAGAAACCTAAGTCGTTATGATAATTTAAGTCAACATTAACAGATAATATTAAACAGATAATATTATTCCGAATTACATCTACACAACGTAGGAAGACTTCTAATGCTTCAAGAAACACTGGTACACATCCGAACACCTTCATAGTTTGTTGATTGCTAAAGGCTTTGCTCAGTCTTCCTGTCACAGATATAGCTTGACTATTAGAGAAAATTCCAGTTAAAAAACACAGGTAATTCCACAACACCGCTGAAAAATAATACAAATTTTTTTATATCTTACATTAACAAGTCAGTCGTTTGTTGTGCAACTTCAGGATCCTTTTCGACAAGTAACTTCTCGGTAAGCAAACGACAAGATTCCAATAAAGGGCTTACTACTTTTTTCATGAGTTCCCCTTTCTAAATACGAAGGATTTTAAACACATTCAAAATTCAGACAAAAATAAACACTAAAATTGAATAAACGTATTCATAAAATAATTAAACTCTTACTGCAGGGCTACGATCACCCGATATTATCACAACTCCAACTACTTCAAACAAGTAAAGCTGATCATCTGGTGACATTATGGGCTCATTTCGAGAATCTTTTGAAGGTGGCACAAGTGCAAGTAGAGGCTGGATTGCTTGAATAATGTCGTTAGTCAGTTGAACAGATATATGATTTCTGTAGACATTGTCAATCATGATTATCATTGCTACACATTCAATTCATAGTTATTTTCATTATTTTCAATTCATGCTGACGCACCGGACACATTTAATAAATCTGCAAAATAGGTAGGCACAACGAGATCTGACCCTCTTATCTGTATGAAACAATCCATTTTGCTTCAGAAAGATAGCCAGCGCAGGATAAATGTAGTCCGTATGGCAGACGAAAAATTTTTCATATCTTTAAATCAGCAAATTCGGACAGAAGATTATTTATAGATGTACACTACAAGAATCTACTTTACAATGTAATTGGAACTGATTAAATCAGATCATCTCACCGAACAATAGTTTCAAAGTATTGAATAACAACGGCAGGGTGGGTATGCATGTGTACGTCGGAATTCATAACTAGCATCAGTAAATCCTGAACAGGAGATGATTTTTCAGGATCGAGATGAAACAAAGACGAGCCAGCACTTGGTACGGCTTCTCCCAAGTAATATAAAAGTAGCAATGCCACCTCTACATCCTAAGTTATGTTTAATGCGTCAAAAATAAACTATCACCAGTTAGATTACTGAAATGACTTCTGTTAAATTATAAGTTTTACCTCGAAAGACAGTGTTCGCCAATTTTGAACCGCAATCGTCACTACATTTCGCACATGTGCAATCACAATTGTTTTATTTATTTGAGCTAAATTCTCAAATATGACTTTGAGCTGCTTCCTGGAAACCAAATCCGACGTTTGATACATTAGTACCGATTTGGCGTATACTTTAATTTGAAAATTGGTATAAAACATTACCTGAATTCCATAAATTGAGCTTCATCTTCTCCTTCACTTGCAAAGTCATATTCCACATCAAATCGGAGTTTTTGGGTAATTATTTCAAGAGTCATTTGGAAGTATTTGCTTTGATTAGGGGTCAATACAGGCTCAGACTTTAATAACTAGAAATACAGAATTCCATTTTAATTACTTAATTTGGAACACTCTAATGAACTGAATTTCAAAAACCTCTTACGTGTAAGTAGTCTCTCAAAAAGTCCAAAATTGATGACGATACATCATCATATTCGTTTCTCAAGAAGTCAAGCACTAATGGAATTTTAATTTCAATAGCATAATATACAACTTGACAATCATCTCCTTTTTTATCAGTATTCCTGGATAATTTCGCATATCCTTCTATCAAGTTACATCCCATAGCATTTAAAACTTTCCCTAACTTTGCAACATAATCGGAATCCGTGTCCTCCTAAGCAAACCAACATTTTCTTCTGTTATTTGAACATAGTTTATGCGTTACTTACTTATACACAATATTACCTGTACAGCTTGCCAAACTCCAACACTAGCTAAAACCGAACTAAATGACTCGATTAACTTCGTTTTTACAATAGGGTCCATTCCTTTGCATATAATATCATGGATACATTCTGCGGACGCTTCTCTTAAATTTACATCTGATAATTGATTCACGAGAACAGGTACGAATTTATCGTTGGCAACCAAATTTATATCGATCCATAAAATGTATTTTCCTATTACTTGAAGACACAGACAGGTAACAGTCGGCGACTGCTTTTCAAATGTCGTCTACAATAAGAAGACATGATTAGTCGAAAGGATTGACACTACTCATGGTAAAGTTAAGTTAGTAGGCTCACCAAAATATTAAACCATGAATCTACAAGACTAGTAACAACTTTTTCCCTCAAGGCATCCTTTATCTGGTTGTTTCTTTGTAATTCTTGGTTAGTCCGACAAATGTCTCGATCTGCAATCTAATAAAATAATTAATGGGGAGTTATGAAGAACACCTTTTAATATGCTATAGATTTACTTTCTACAGACGTTCAAGCTCACCTCAATATCTATTGCCAGCAGCACTCTAAGGTACTGGTCTACATTTTCAGGTCGACCATCCATAGCTGATGACAAGTCATTAAAAAAATTCGGCCACTTGATCGGATACTCTTGGACAAACATCAAAGCTATAATTTGAGCTACTTTATTTCTCAGAAAAGAGCTAGGCCGAGTTACCTGTTAACAAAATCTCAAACAGTAAGTTAAGAAATACAATATAATTTAGCTGCTATTTAGCTTGTATAAGTGTACGTACATGACTGCGACTCCAAGAACACAAGAATTCTCTCAAAATGGTTTTGTGTTCTGGCGATGCATTAGTATACCGAGTTTTGACGAAATGTTCTATCACCTGAAGGCAAAAGAACTGGACTTCTTCACTAGAGTACGTTTTGTCTATCAAAGCTTGAACACAAAGCTGCCATCCTGATTCGGAGTTTTTGAGTTCTTCAAAATAATTCAGAGTCTGAAATACCACAAAGAAAATCCAGCATTTGTAATCACCTCATGCAATATTTTTGAGCAAACAAATAACCACTTGATGGTACCTTCACTTGCTGCTCAGAATTGGACGATGGAATGTTAGTGAGGCTGAAAATGATCGCTTCGTCCATTTTGAAACCGTGATTTCCTCTGATAGTCGAATAACATTCGAAAATGAAGAAGAATTCAAATAAGAACAATCACGTAGAAGATCTTATCCAACAGCTAACAACAAAACTCCAGTTATTATGCGAAGTTATTCCAAACTCCATGAGCACTCTTCCCCGTCATTTTAACGTCAGGAAACCCAGCACCACTTTCCACTTTCCTCAGTTTCTGACGCACTAAAGAAATTTGACAGTCGAAAAACTCTTATCGACGCAGATGTTCCAAGTCACGAGTGTCTTCATAAACAAAAATCGACGGCGACGTCTGGACATGCTTGTCGGTTGTGTATGTGTGAGCAGAAAATCAAAACTCCCGCTATTGTTGTTCCCCTTTAAGCTCCCGTCCTCTTGGGACTCCGGTGACGCTTCAACAAAGAAACAACTTTTCCATGCAAAATTCCGAAAAAACTGTATTTTATTTTATAAATTTTTCATTGCCTGGACAAACTTTCCATTTCATTATAAAAGTGTTATTCGTCAGCTATTTTAATGCCACTCCCTAATTAGATGTTTTAAGTTTGAACTGAATTATTCAAACCCCTTGCACCGATCCAACTTGATTTCTCCACATAATAATAATGACAAGGGACAATTAATTATCATTATAATCGATTACCAAAAACTAATTAATATTCTGGGAAATATTGCAGCTGCTATTTCATTGTTTTCTAGGACTGCCGACTGCGACATCCTCGCAGAGTTGTGGGATGGAAAGCTCAATAGAGCAATTGTGTCCACAGGGAGAAAGTTGTACAACTTGTACCGCAAGATTTATTTGTTTTGTCGTATGTGTGACTTTTAGAAACATGAATTTGGAAGAATCTGACTGGATGGGTGTCTGCTGTGTCTTTCAAGATATTGGAACATATTTGCGAAAGTTCATGCAGATCTGGCAAGCAATGGTGGATTTGATAGTGACTTTTAGGTGTAGATAGTATTATTATAGAGTGAAATCACAGTACAGAGCGCTTGTATAAACTGTCATTGTCGATTGTTGATGAGAAACTGAGATTGAGAGTGGCTGCCAAATGCCGAGTATTATACAATGGGTAGAGTATCCATAAAACAACTCCTATTATCCGTCATCCATTATTGCGTAGAAATAATCCAGTGTTTGCCATAAACAAAAGATCAGATTCACAGCCAGTGGGAAGTGGGGACTTATAGCCCGCTGTTGGAAATTATTGGTGCTAACAGTGAGCGGAGAAACAGATGAATATTCCAGACAGGAAGGCATTTCTCGTGAAACTTATTTTTCTAACTGTTGTGCACTGCTAGGTGCTGAAGTGTCAATAAACAGTTTATTCGGGTAAGAAGTACATTCCTCTCGTGTGTAGACTTATCATTCGTCTGTTAACTGAGCCTTTTATAGCGACCGAATCATTTTAGGATGGTTTCGTTGAGGACAATTTGAGTGGCAGAGAGTAAAATGCTCTCTGTGACTCCAGTCATTGGGGATAACATGCGAGATTTATAGGTGCTCTCCACACACTTTCACAGCTTTAGTAGTTGCTGACGGAATTGCAATTCATAAAATTCATAATCTGTAGTAGAGTTGGAGTGGAATTGTACCGGAAGCGAAGCTGTCCTTGCGTAGTATAATATATTTGCAGTTTTTGTCCCTAGTAGTCCCTACGTCTGTAGGAATTGGAGTGAACTAGACTCGATTCATTAGTCTAAAAGTAATGACCACGGGAAGCATTTGTAAAACACCACGTTTTTCTATTTACGTAATTTGTTTATTCATTCATCATATCTTCAAGCAGAATCTTGTCTTCTAATTAATTTGTTTGGATACACAAATGTCTGAAAATTGATAAATCACTGATAAATTTCCATGGTGTGTTTAACAATTCTGATAAAAGTAGAATACCAATTAGCAAAAAAGGCCCTTGCATGACGGGTACGAGTCCCACAAATATAATTCACCTGAAACTCTAGAATTCGCAAGGCGTCATTAACACCAAACGCATTTGCGAATTCTAGAGTTTCAGGTGAATTATATTTGTGGGACTCGTACCCGTCATGCAAGGGCCTTTTTAGCTTATACACATATACACATACATTACACGTATCCTATTTAATACTATCTATAAAACTAATTGGCTTATGTCAGTTGGTCTGTGCGGTCAGTTGGTCTGTGCACATTTGAAAGTCCCGCTTAATTTTTGGGGTAAGTTAAGACTGAAAATTGCTTTATGCGCGAAGTCAAAATTCAACGGAAATCTTCAGAAACTGATGTCAGCGCCACGTTTTTGAAACAATCCAAAAGCAAGGGTAGGAAACAATCGACACATGGATATAAAACCATCCCAAATGTTTGGAAACAATCGACACATGGGTAGAAAACCATCCCAAATGTTTGGAAACAATCGACACATGGGTAGAAAACCATCCCAAATGTTTGGAAACAATCGACACATGGGTAAAAAACCATCCCAAATGTTTGAAAACAATCGACACATGGGTAAAAAACCATCCCAAATGTTTGGAAACAATCCCCTCGGTTAAATACAATTACACGGGTTGAATACAATCCACGCGGGTTGTAAACAACTAATACGGGTTTAAAACCATCCCAACGGGTTGGAAACAATCCCCCCGGGCTGAAAACAATCCCCACGGGTTAGAAACAATCCCCCCGGGTTGAAAACAATCCATACGGGTTGGAAACACATTCTACGGGTTGAAAACAAACCCCATGGGCTAAAAACAATCCCCATGGACTGAAAACAATCCCCACGGGTAGGAGAGCAATTGTTCATGGTTGGGAATTAATTTTCATTTTCACATGGGTGAGAAACAATCCCCACATAGCCTTGGAAAAAAATCCCTACGGTCGTTAAACAATCCCACAACTTGGAAAGAATCTTCTGGGGTAAGAATCAGTCCCCACGGGTTGGAAAAAAATTTCCTGGTTTGGAAACAATTCCCCTGGGTTGGAAACAATTCCTCTGGGTTGGAAACAATTCCCCTGGGTTGGAAAAAATTCCCCTGGGTTGGAAACAATTCCCCTGGGTTGGAAACAATTCTCCTGGGTTGGAAACAATTCCCCTGGGTTGGAAACCTTCCCCACGGGCTAAAAACAATTCCCACGGGTTGAAACAATCCCCACGGATTGAAAACAATCCACACGGGCTGGAAACAATCCCCACGGGTTGGAAACAATCGCCACGGGTTGGAAACGATCCCCACGGGTTGGAAACAATCCCCACGGGTTGGAAACAATCCCCACGGTTTGAAAACAGTCCCCACGGGTTGCAAACAATCCCCAAGGGTTGAAAACATTCCCCAGGGTTTTGAAATAATCCACAACAAGGGTAGGTTTATCCATACATGATTAAGAAACAATCCCCATATGGGTAAGAAACAATCCCCACGGGTTGGAGACAATCTCCACGGGTAGGAGACAATCCCCACGGGTTGCAAACAATCCCCACGGGTTGGAGACAATCTCCACGGGGGGACAATCCCCACGGGTTGGAGACAATCTCCACGGGGGGACAATCCCCACGGGTTGGAGACAATCTCCACGGGGGGACAATCCCCACGGGTTGGAGACAATCTCCACGGGGGGACAATCCCCACGGGTTGGAGACAATCTCCACGGGGGGACA
>JAQGAD010000479.1:0-37487 GCA_034696625.1 Isotomurus palustris | reverse complement strand
AACTTTATTCCTCACGAATTCTATTTCTAATTACAAAGATAATTGTAAAACACGGGATGCTCGCACAATGAGCTAACTTAGATCCGACCTCTCCTCTTGCAGGATAAAGTGCTTCTTCTCTATATGCTATTCACACACTCCACCTCGTCTTGAGCCTCCACGCCGTCTCCACGTTCAAACTCCCTTGGCTTCAGCGCCTCTTCCGACTCCTCCCTCTGAGTCTCACGTTCCCCCACAGAAACATATAGGTTCACACTTGAATGAATTTTTTTACTTGATGATATTAAAAACAGGAATGTATTATTTTGCCTAACAAAACGCTAAAATTTTTGCCTATGAACACGCCTTCTTATAACGATGGTTGAGTTTCTCTTAATTGCCTTTCACTGGCTGGCCTTTGATTTAATCAGTTCTTGGAAGAAGAATATAAATATCTTAATGCATATTATCTTACGCAAGCATTATGGAAACTTTGGAAACTAGAAACATGGCTGGCTATTTCCCCACAAGAAGCATTTTACATGGATCCTTATAGCAGTTGGACATTGGATTAAAAAATATGCTGCTCATATGGTCCCAAATCATTTTTAGTAGAATATGTTTGGTTTGTGATTGGGAAGTACTTTAGACTTATATGCATTTTCTGTTTAAAAGGCAAACGAGTTTTAACTCGAATGAGGAATGAGGAGTGATTTTTATGGATTTGTACCTTTAACTGTAAACATTAATAACATTCTATTCCACAGTGTGTGTGAGACAAGTGCGGATTCTGAATGCTTTTTTGGTCCTGGTTGTTTTTTAATTATTTATGAGTTCACAACAACCGAGATGAATTTGAACTTTGGTGAATGTTACGATAAATGGCGTCAGGTCAGGGTCTACTGACGTCTTAGGCAAGAATTAATATTCATGTTATCTCAACAAGCTCATCTTTGTTGCTTATAGTTTAGGCACATGTAATAATTATCGGTTATCTGTATAATCATTTGAAGAGTAGATGTTTCTTATAAAAGGTGATGAGCCACGCGTGTTTGCAGAAATTTAAGTCATTCGCAGAACCACTTCCGCAGTTATCGTTGCTCCCTAACAGCCGGTTCTTGGGGTGGGGTAAGACATGTTTCTTTACTCGGTTCCAAAAAATATGAATTATAATTCGCGACCGTTTGCAATTTCAAATTACTTGTGATTCAGTATTAAAGAACAATGGAATAATTGTTACAGGTGAAATAAGGAATTACGTTGTTTTTAACTCACAACAACTCGAAAGCAAATGGAGCGAGTGCGAGTGTCCAGTTCACACCATCCTCCTCGTATCACCCAAGTTCCGTTTATTTCCTTAGAATTTTTTCCTACTTAATTTTTCAATTTTCAATGCACGTGATTCTGTATTTAAAGCGTTTGCTGAATTTAGTAATGACAGCAGTTTATGTAGAAATTACCACGGAACGGGACGTTTTAAATTTCATTTTCAACACGAATATAGTCTTGTTTGTCAAAACTTTAAATAAGGAAGACGAATTCCAGATGCACGTCCCCCAAATGGAGTTTGTTATGCAACATGCTGGAGGAACGACTGAGTCCCGTAATTCGATTACAGTCACTTTCAAATTTGAAAGAAGTAAAGGAGAAGGAAAGCTGATTGAATTTGTGGTTGATGGAAATGAGATAACAGAGCGTGGGAGGACGATGAGCTACCTATTTGTGTTAGAAGAGAGTTCAGTTCATCATCTCAGGCAGTGGGTGGGTTCATCTTGGAACTCACTTCGAGGCAGACGGAGCTCAGCGATGCTTTTAAACCTTTTCATTCCCCCAACGCTGAATCCGATTAGGAGAAACTTAATAAAGAATTTTGCTGAGGGGTCTGTTTACAAAAACATCTACAAGGATTTGGTTGGGGTTAATAATGAAGAGTATGCGAGTGAAATCACTGCTAGCAGTATTTATTAATTAGAGATTATAGTTCATTTTTTAATAGTTGAGAGCGAATTTTCTGATAGGTAAAGTTGTGCGCGACGAGTTTCGAAGTAATTTAAATTACAGGTAGTTCCCTTAGCAACAAATTGTAACGCGCCTGGTAACCTGGGGGAGAAATTAACGGTAGATTACTCTCAACCATTAAAAAATGAACTATAGGACTTTGAATAATTACTTTAATAATTAATGTATTCGAAATAATAATTTTGGGTTTGTATTCTACAGTACGCTATTAAATAAATGTATTCGTTTTGACTACTTCTTAGGTGAGAGCCAGAAAATGTAAAGAGTAGCAAACACTTAATTGCACTCTGTGCTTTCCTCATTAGCGTAATAAATCAAGAAGTAATTAGTTTTAACACAAGCCGAGCATTGTTATCATTTCAGTTCCAAACAATGGCAGCCTTTATTTCCTTCTACTTTTATTGCAACAGTGCAAATGACCCAAAGTTCCAGATGAAGGCGACACTGGAGTGTGTAGAGTTATAAATCTCTCATATTTGCGAACTGGGGATGTGTTTGTGGCGTGGCTCCTTTTCCTCAGGTGGGCGTGGTTAGTCGTCACGTGGTCCTCCTACTCCTCTTCTGAAGGACACGTGCTGCAGCAGAGAAGACGGGTGTTGGGAGCTTCTGCAAGTGAAGTCAGGTGTTTCATTAATTCAGTGATCATTAATTAGGATTAAACTTAATTGGAGAGCTGGTTACCTTCTTAGCCGTCTCCTCAGTCTCGCGAAACGAGACGACTTCCGCGTGGCTGAGCGACGTCAAATGGAAGGTCAGTTGATTTGAGTTGCTAAACTTCTTTCGACACGGAAGACACGCGTTCCCGCTCTCGAACTTCCCCACGTGTCTTATCTCCGTTTGATGCTTCTCACTCCCCACGTGGACCTTCAGGGCGGCGAGGTCCCAGCCGAAGTTGAGTCTGCAGACGTCGCAGAAGGCGGAGGAGTTTGCGCGGATCTTCGCCGTGTGCTCCTCAGATTCCTCGTGAGTCTTCAGCTCTTCGGGGGTCAACGGACTCTGCGGGGTTTTGCAGAGGAAGCAGCGAAGGTTTTGGGGCGGGTGACCTTGGGTGGGAGGTACTCGTACTCCGAAGTGAAACTTCCGTTGGTGCTGCACTGAAGAGAGTTCATCAGGGAAGAATTTGAGGCAGAAGGGACACTGGGGGTCTCCTGAGGATTTGGACCCGTGGAAGTGTTTCCGGAGGAGGTGGAGCTTCAGGGCGGAGGGGTGGGGGAAGGTGAGGTGGCAGTGGGTGCAGGGATTTCCGTGAGGGGGCGCCACAACTTTCTTTCCTTCGTGGACATTTGCGATGTGACGGTGGACGTAATCTTTCGTGGTGAACATCTTTCCGCAGCGTGGACACGTGTAGTCGCTACATTTGTCTGCTTGTACTTTTGGACTTTTGAGGGCGTCTTCTGCAGTCGACAAAGATTCCTTGTCGTTAGTTTCGACACTGTGGCTGTCGACGACTTCAAGTTGAAAGGCATTGTCGGGAAGTAGGAATACCTCCTTCTCCTCCTCTTCGTTTGTTCCAACAGACAAATCTAGTCGACGTCTTTTACTCCGTGGAAGTCGAAGAGGGTCCTCTGCCATTTCGACCTCAATCGGTTCTTCTTTGAAGGTCATTTCAACGACTTCTGACTTCGCAGCTCCTCCCCCTTCAATCCAAATCGTCTCCGAGTCTTCAAAAGTGCTCGCGTCTTCCTCCACCTTCATCACAACCTGAAAGTAATGAAAAGGCCTCAATGGTCAAAAGTACCGCGGAGGGTTTCTTTAAGGACTTGCTTATCCACTCACCATTTTTGATTTGACATCCTCCTGAGCCTCCACAAACTTATTTTCTTCCCTCCAAGTGAGAAGAGACGGGAAGATGTGCTCCGCTCTCTTTGACTCCTCCTCCCACCCCACCCACTCCTCCTTTGACCTCCCCAACGTCCCCACGATGACCTCCCTCCCAATTCTCTTCCTGAGGTCGTTGAACTGAATTCTCAGCCCCTCCAATTGGTGGAGAAGGTTGGTGAGGCTGTTGAAAGATTGAGAACACTCCGCACACACCCACAACGGTGACACACCCTTCAGTTCCTTCTTCTCTGGAAGAGAGTGGAGGAGGAGGAGTGCCTGGAGAACCACTCCCACCACCTCCTCTCCCAGCTCCACTGCTCTCCTTCCTTTCAAACAAACCCCACACACACTTCCACTCCTAGTTATTCCACTCAAGAAGAAGTTCTTCACTGCGTCCGTTACTCCGTGACCTTCCCTGAGGTCACTTGCCACCCCCACAGGAACCCCCGACCCCCTCATGTCCACTTAAACTACCCGTTTTTTCACTTCACAAGACTTCTTCCTGTTTACTTTCAACACACTCGACTCACATGCACAGAAAATGTTTACTTTCCTGGCACACAATTTCCCGCAATTCACTTTCACCCACATTGTCTCACCTTTCCCCACACGTGCTCGTTGGGTCCTACTCCATTCTGTACCGGTGTGCGTACTCTCAATTCCCATGCGTCCAAAAAATGTAAAATGAAAAGATTGCAATTTGTTTTACATGTTTTGGAGTCGTAACCTGGTGATTAATTCATTTTTTGAAGAGATTTAGAGGTGAGTGGTGAGTAGGCGAGTGTACTTACAATTTATTTATATCTTGCACATACTAACATTAATGTTCCTGTATGGAAATATTTCCTAAATAAACCTTTGATTATGGTCAAGTGATATTATCAAGAAAAAGCTTTGTGCATTTCGCATCGATTACAACGGCAATGGCGAGGCGATAAAAGCCATACCAGTTCTCGAATTATCTCTAAAACCTGAGAAGAAAGAAACACAGTTTGGAATAAGGTTGACTTAACACGGTGTTTCACCATTCCTTTCCTCTGTTTAATATTTTTGTCGCCTTCGAAAATCGATTCTTCACTAGTATTAAGCAAAATTAATCACACCGCTGTATACTCTTGAGCTTGTAGGATTTGAATCAATACTTTGTATTAGGTATCGAAAGATGTAAGGCATCAAAAGCTAAGCTTTCAATAAATTATTCAAAGCCTTCATTTGGGCAAGTTAGACTAAACGCAAAACTTAATAAATTATTCAAATCCGTTTCATTTTGCTGGTGACTAGGAAAGAAAGGCGTCCAGCACAGAAAGAAATGTCAATAAAAGTAGAAGCTCGGTACTCCTCCAGTTGTTGGTTAAATCTCTCGTTTGATTAAGCAGGATTAAATCTAAGCGTCAAAATGAGTTGCAGATTAATACCAAAATTATTTCTGCTTCTGTTAATTAAACAATCTGAGGGGCTCAGTTTTCAATTACAAAATTTTAAGGCTTGCTGCATATTCTTCACATACACTGTCAAGTATGCCAATGGTTCCTTGTACAAATCCCCTTTTCCTTCGTTGGTCACTGACATCATCTCAGGCAGTGATTACCAAGTTCCACTTGTTCTTCAAGCAAGCAGATTTCCACAGTTGCATTTCCAATTACTTTCTCCTTCGATGAATTACGACTGTGTTCTGCACTTGCAATGGATTGGAAGTTATGGCGCGTTTAGTACAATATTTCCCTTCAATCAGTTTAAATACGGGATAAGCCCATTCCTCAATGCAACTTTCTACAGCCGCGCTACACTTATTCTCATGGTCACGGGAAGGAACAAATACACCCCGTATGTTCGGCAGACGCGTGCAGCTGAATTCCGCACGTTTGTCGCAAGTTTCCGACCGTCAAACGAATCGTCAGGCGCACAGAAATTATTGTTCGAAAGCTGGACGTTTTACTGTCCATATTGTGTCCCTCGGCTACAACAACTGGTCTACGATTCAAAAATTGGGAATACAAGACTGTCGGATTTCTCATTTAACAAATTGTTGTCGCAACATAAGAAGCCATCAAACATCATCGGAAGGACAGGGTTTTCGGTGGAGTCGAATGAACTTTGTGGTCGAGATGGAGGTTGGCTTGTAGACTATAATAATTGTGGACCTGAGAGGCTATACGTCGAATCTATTGTTTCAGCGTTAAGTCGAAATTTGAGTCTACGCTACACAACTTTAAAAGGATTCTACGGACCCAGACTTCTAACATCAGTACCCATGGGCCATTGGACAAATTCAATTCACAAGTTCGTTCTGTTAAATGAGAATACAAAGAAAAAACTCATTTATTGTGTTAAAATTAAAAACCAGGAAGCCAGGAGGAAAAACATTTGGTTTACGACAATCCCTCTTGATGTTTGGATTATAATTTTGGCTGCATGTGTGTGTGTTGGAATTCTAAAGACATTCAGAGACCCAACTGTTCAAAGTATATCGAAAAGATCCAGGATTACAGCTTGTTTGAGAAATATCGATAGTGCTTTAAATTACATTGTAAGTCAAGCTGGGAAAGAAAAACTATTGATTGCGGTAATAATTCAATTATGCTTTTCGAATTTGGCGGCAATCTATGAAAATCTGGTTATGGTGGATCTTGTTGTTCCCTCGAATGAAGAACCGTTTGCTGACATAACGGAGTTGATGAAGCAAAACTTCACGTTTCTCCACACGAACCCGAATATGCGTGAAAATCAATCGATTGAAAGTGTTTTTGGCAGTGGAAAGATAGAACAATTTGGTAATAGTCGAATGATCAGTATTGCAGCTGATGTCAAGAAGAACTTCACTCCGAAAGTTACTGGGCGTGTGTATGTTTACGATGACCCAAGTTACAGCGAGGTTGGGATTTTAAATGGAATTCAGCAGATTATGGGGGACAAATATCCTTGCTTCAAAATGAACCCATCCTTGGAAGCGTTTCATACTGAATTAACTTGGTCTTATTTCCAATCTGCTCTCGCCAGTCTTTTTGGACGTACAGCTCTCCGCCTGGGAGCTGCTGGGTTTTTTGACGCATTAAAAAAAGCAGACGAGAGTTCAAAATTCATTAATACCTTTCGCATAAGCAGATTTGTTAGGTCACAAGACAATGATTTAAATCACATGCATTCATTACGGTCTCGCGCCTTAGGAAATGAACATTTTGTTACACTTTCGAATTTAGAAAATGTGTTTTATGCCGCTGGGTTTTTGTTGTTATCCGCTACCGTTAATTTTTTTGGGGAGAATGAAAGGAAGTTGGTTCTTCATATCAAAGTATATTATTTCCGCGTGGTTTGGAAATTAACCAAGTGTAGGAATATTATAATGTCGTATCATGGAGCTTTAAGATCTTAAATAAACGTTTGATCATCTGGCAACTTTTAAACGCATAGAAGTATTTAGTGGTGTAGCGATTTTGGAATTTAATTCCTGGCTGTAATTCTGGAAATAAATGTTATGAAAATGATTAGTGATAGTATATGTGATCTATATGGTGATCTATAATTTATTTACCAAGGGATTTGTGTGCGAGTCTTTAGCGATTATGTTTTTCGAATGTATTGTCTAGTTTACATACAACATTGGTATTTGCGAATTCAGTATGTGCTTATGAATTTTCGTCTACTGGTAAACAAAAGCGGAGTAATTCTCACACAATCCTCACTCCAGAATTCAATTTTAATATTCTTGAATTGAACAATGCTATTGCTATACTACTACAAGAAATGCAAAATGTTGAAATCTAAAAGCCTACTGGGTGTTCAAATAACGAATAAGGTGCTCACAAATATGTTATTATAGCTTGAAGATAGACCTAATCCCCTCAAAACTCACGCCACAAGATTGTGGGTCCGTATCTGTAGAACTTCAGGCCATACGCATGTTAATACCAGACAAACTTGTGTGTGCAGACTCTGTTTAAGGTGAATGGAAGGCTTGTATGAATGTGTGAAGTCAAGACAATCCATGTAAACAAGCTGAAGGAGTCCTTAACACCTGCATTCCTCAGAGAAGGGCCGCAGTGATGCTTCTAAGGGCTATGCTTCATTCATTGTATTTTGCTGGGACGAAATTCATATCTGGATTGAAATAAGTCACTACTGTGCTCTAATATTTTGACCAGTGACTTTTGTAAAGATCGTTAGGATATTTCAATTTTGATGTTTGATATTATCAATCAAACCGAGTAATTGTGGGTAGCATAATGAAAGAATAAAAATTATAATATTTGCATGAAAGTACGAACAAGTAAATACTTCAAGAATTGCTAAAATATTGACATATCTCGAAATTTAATTTAATTAAAGTGAAAAGTAGTTTATGGAACTGCAAAATTGTGAAGTATTAATTATATGTTTTGGTTGCCCTTTCTTCACAAGGCGTATATTTTCGAGTTTATTTTGTATTTTGGGAAAAATTTCCTGGAAAAGTTTTTTTAACTAAAAATTCTGTTGAAACCTTCTTGACTCAAAAAGGATGTTGAAATAAACTACAGCTAAAATGATGTATTAGTTACAGACAGAAAAGTATCACCAATGGTTCACAAATGTAATGAGATTATATTTATTAAGAGCATTTGCATCTTTCCACACTAATTAATTAATTAATTGGTTCAATAGAGCTTACACTGATTAAATCTCAATGCTGGGAATTATTATAATACTCTGCTATGTGTAACTATGCAACAAACACTTTCGACTATTAAGCAGTGACCAGAATAAAGCTTTAAACGTATCTCAGTTATTAATTGGTGGTGTTTTTGTGTGGCCTCGAATGTGTCTTTTGTATTGGAAATCGTCTTGACAAACGTTTCTGCAGGTGGACCACTTTAGGTGGGCGTGGCTGCCCTTCGTGTGGTCATTCCCATACTATATTTGGAAACAAATCTTGGTTGAGTTGAAATGGAGGATATATGTAATTTTCATTTGTTCAGTGGCTGTCTGTCATCCACATCAATCAAAAATTTTGTTGCAAGTACAATTGATTTTTACGTTAGCGATATCTCAATACACTTACATTGCAAGTACATGTGGTGCGTGAGATGTTGACGTAAATAACAACGGCCCATTATGAGCCATCAATATTTGAAAGAAAACCCCTTAAGGTTTTAAGGATAATAAATAAAACGCTGCTGTCACTTGAACTGAAAAAGTAATTAAACTATTAAATTAAACCATTATATGGTCTTGGGCATTATTTAACTTCTTAAATTTTACAGCAAATTGAGACAACACTTCTTAGACTTAAGAGGTGGGAAACTTAAAAATGTGATTAAATGATTCGCAAGCCTACGAACAACACGCCGCTCTTGACATGCCGCGATCTATACGCCTCCGAATTCGTAAGCCTCAAGATTCATATGCCGAATAGTTACACGCCTTACTTAGAGATAATAATATTATTTTGGATGCAAGATTATAGTAAGTTTGGGGCCCTTAAAATCCCCGACTGCTAATAAATTAATACATATCAATTTGCTTGAACTCTGCACGTCCCACCACACATTTTCTTTACTACACTTGGATGCAAAATGAGGCAGCAATAGTCAGATTCTTAAGAGCTCAGTTGAGCAGGTTTGATTTGAATAAACTAAACTAAAATTCTTGCTACTTTGCTGTCTATTTCCACTACTCCATTTATGTATTTCCCATTATCATGTGAAAAAGTTACGAACTAAAATGCACCAAACGCATACCACTTTTATTTAAAGATTTATGATCATTTAGTGTAATCAGGACTAGCCTTCCATAAGTAACACTGTGTACACAAATATATTTCTTTGAACTATATGGTAGATCTACCAAATATAATTAATATAAAAAAAACATTGTCCCTTTTATCACGTAAAAATAATTGACAAGGTAATTTGCATTCCAAAATCAATTCTATATTTTGATAATTATTATGCGTATGAATTGTGAAGCTTGTCAATAATGAGGCGTGTGGATCGTGGCGAGTGTGTCTCGGCGTTTTGGTCGTGGCCACTCGTTGTCGTCGACACCCTCAAAATGCCGTCAACCGAGTCCGACAGGTTTCCAACAAAATGATTGTGTGGTAATTTTCAGAAAAACAATTTATTGTTAAATTTCACTTCACATTGACATGACAGTCCTAACATTTGTGTTTTATTAATTATTTGGAAGTTAAGAATAACGAGGGTTCTCCAATTTGCCTAACCAAAGGGTTGTTCAAAATCCACTTGTATGCATCTTGAAGCTTTTTGTATGATTGATAAGTACTCTCGCAAGATATTAGTGTTGTTCTTTGAATTGTAAATTTAAAGATAAAAACGCCGCATTTTGAATCGTCATGCTTGTATTCACGATGGCCCCTTTCAAATACCGATTGGTGTTATTTTCTCTAGCTTTTTTAAACACAAATGTAGACTTGGTTTCTGCAGAGGATTTCTTTTCTGTAAAAATTCATAAAATGGTGTCTAGCATTTCTGAGTTTTGTTTGGTAAAACTCATTTCAATCTCAATGGATTCCCGTAACCTACAAAGCACACGATATATACCATTGCAAATTGTAATTCTTCCCATGAGCTACAGTAAATTTTTAGCCAATCTGTCAGAAATTTATCGGTTGCCTCCGAAGCATAGTTATAAGCAAACATGTCGCTTTAACTTGTACTACTTGAAGTATACAACAATGGAAAGGAAATTCTACTTCGAGCAGACAAACCAAACATATCTGGCATTAGTTGGATTAGTTGCACACAGCTTTTTAGATCCCACGGATTTTTACCTTGGAAGGTTGGATCTTACTACGCATAATTTAATAATCACATCCAACAAGGTACATCCAAGAAGCTCCAAGAAATTGTCCAAGATGTTCGTTTTCGGACACAATAGAGTTTTCATTAATCAAATTAAGAAATACTTAACCGTTCACCAAGATGTTAATAGATATGCGTTATTAGACTTTAGCACAACCAAAAATACCGAAATCCGTTTGTGTTTTTTTCCTAAGCTAAAAGATTTTGCGGATAGCAGCATAGACTGTTTGGATAAAGAAGAAGGATCTTTGTATTTACATCAAGCAATGGAACTAATGGACTTGGCGTATAACTCCAATTTTATTCACTGGCATTGGGCAGTTAACGTGGATAACATGGTTCTTGTTCTGACCCCTCTTGCAAAACCAAGGCACCCATTTACGACCAATTCGCCAACACAATATATCGCAGAGGAATTGATTGAGAATACCAACGGAACTTTGACATCATTTGAAGAATATATCACAAATAAATCGAATAAAAAAGCAGCAATGCATGCATCAACGGTTTACAATGCATATGATAGCAAATCTACCCTCACTGTTTGGGAACAATACAAATTCCTGACGTGCTACGAAATTCCGAAGGTATCTTTTAAAATGTATTTGTCTCCTTTGGACTCCCATACTTGGATTTGTACGGTAGCATTTGGAGTCACCATATACTGTGTGCTGAAAATCATAATCAGACTGAAATTGCCTAGAAAAATGCAATCATTCGGCACGGGTATTTTTTTATATGGAGTGTTGCTGGGAAACTCAGTTGGCTCGCCTCAGTCCCTTTGGAAGATTAGATCCTTCAAGCTAGTGGTTATGCCATTATTTGTTTTCTCGTTGGTTGTGACAAGCAGCTACAATAGTCTTTTAGTTGCAGAACTTAACTCTCCCTTGAAACAAGAAGGTGTCACAAGTTTGGAGGGCATTCTTTGTTCTCTCCCACAAAATGTATTGGAATACAACAGGTCTGCTATCATCAGCTACCTTGAAAAATTTTGGTTCGAAAAAAACCAAGGCTCAGTTGAAGGACTGAATTCTTCTTGTTATGAACAGCAACGGCAGCTTGTGAGTTACACCTGCTTTGCAATTTTATTACCTCCGACTGGATGTGGTTGCTTGGGCAGCCAATGGAACAACTTTCAGCTTCTAAGGTCTTTGCTAATTTCACTGAAATACACCACAAACACCAGCGCAACAAAACGGGAATTCAATATAGTCACTAGAATATTGTCACCATTGAGTAGATATTATCCTTTTATAGACGACGCCGAGGAATCCCAGTTGCCATCAGAGTCAGCCACACGCAAGCAGTTAATGAAGCTGTCCACTTTGTCTGGGATTGAAATCGAGGTGACTAAATGCGGCAAGGTTGTATTGTTAGGAACTGAATCTGAATTAAGGGATGAAGTCAGTTATCTCAAAAGCAATTATCCAACAAGGAATTTTTATATTGTGGACGATCCCATAATGGAGACGCGATTAGGATGGAGTGCTTTCCCGAAAGACATGACAGATTTGCCAATGAAAATAAGGCTCATCTTCCAGTCAGGAATATTAAATGCTGTGGAGAGGAACTTTAGACACAGAAAGATGTTGAAACGTGTAAAAGGCACACATTTAATTTTAGAAAAAGGTGGAACTGATTTTGAGAAATTTCAAACGGTGAAAATGAGGGATTCGGTTCAAACCGTTTTTATTCTGTGGGTTAGCTGTAGCATTGCTGCATTCATCATATTCTGGTGTGAATGAGTTCATTAATAAAATAATGGAAACATTATTTTATTTACATTTTACAAAAAAATATTTTAATTTCGAATTGTCACATCGAAATTAAAATTTGCTACAATTTCCACAAACTCACTACAATTCCATATACTTTGCATTGTGTGTGCACAGGAAATTCGGCTAGTGGCTAACTAAGACAAGAATAAACTCCTAAAGGGATCTCTCAGTTATGAATTGGTGGCGTTTTTTGTGTGGCCTCGAATGTGTCTTTTGTATATGAAACCGTCTCGACAAACTTTTCCGCAGGTGGGGCACTTCAGGTGGGCGTGGCTTTTGTTCGTGTGGTCCTCCAACTCCTCCGCGGAGGAAAACGTGTGGAAACAGAAGAGACAGGGGTGGGGCTTGTGGAGGAGCGTCTGTTTGGGGTGGCTGTAGTACAAATGCTTCCGCAGGTAGCGAGGCAGTTTGAATGAGGCGTCGCAGTGGGGACATTTCTTGGGGGAGGAGACTTTGTTCTTGTGGGAGCGACGCTGGTGAGAAACCAATTCCTTCCTGTGAGTGAAGGAGAGGCTGCACAGCTGCAAATATAACAAATTTAACATTAATTAATAAATGGCTCTTAATGTATTAGTTAATTAGGATTAGAATTAATTGGGTGGTACTGTGCAGGGATGTCCTGAGGGGGCGTGGTTTCGAAGGACGTGAAGCTCAAGGAGACTTTGGAGATTAAACGTCTTTGGACACGATGGACAGAGTTTCTTAATTTGGGAATCTTCAGCCGTCTCCTCCTTCTCACGAAACACACAAACCTGAGCGTGTTGAGGAGAAGCGCAATGAGATTGGAGGAGGTTTGACCTTTTGAAATTCCTTCGACATGGAATGCAAAACGTTGTTGCGTCGAATTCACCAAGATCGTCGATTTCTTTTTTATGTTCAGGGCTCTTGAGATGGACGCCCAGAAGTTCCAAGTCCCAAGCGAAGTTGAGTCGACAGACGTCGCAAAAGGCGGAGGATTTGGAGCGGATCTTCGCCTTGTGCTCCGCAGATTCCTCGTGAGTCTTCAGCTCGTCTGGGGTCAACGGACTCTGCGCTGTTTTGCAGAGGAAGCAGCGAATGTTTTGGGGTGAGTGACCTTCCTCCTCCGTGTCTGTGACCTTTTCTGTTGGTGGTGGAGGACGTCCTCCGTAGTGGGCTTTTCTCTGATGCTGCCTTAAAGACGTCTTATCTGGGAAGAACTTGAGACAGAAGAGACACTGGAGGTCACCAGCTGACGTTGACCCCAAAAGGTGTCTCTTCAGTTTGTGCTTGTTGAGGGTGAAGGTGTCAGTGAAGGTGGAGTCGCAGTGGTTGCAGGAGATCTCCGCGGTCATCTCAGGAGGAAAGATCGAGTGGACTTTGACTTGGTGTCGAATGAGGTCAGTTTGTCTGATGAAGAAACGGTGACAGACGGAACACGATTTTTGGCGGTCGTGAACCTCTGCGATGTGACGTTGGACGGAAGATTTAGTGCAGAGTGTTTTCTTACAACGCGGACATGAAAACCGACCAGATTTGTCCTTCACTATTTCATCGCCTTCTTCTTCCAATGAGAAGTCTTCTTCAACAGCTTCAGCGTCGTCGCTGTCGACTTCGGAGGCACCGCTGGGAACGAAGAAGTCTTCCTCAGTTTCTTCTTCTGTGTGTCCTTCTGTTTCTGTGAAGTCGACGTGACGTCTTTTCCTCAGGTGTCGAATAGGCGACTCCAAAGATGCGGATTTCAGTGTCGTCTCCTCTAGTCGTTCCAAGATGACAACGGGAGTCATCTGCAAGTTACAAAAAATAAAAAAGGTCAGAATGAATCACATCCAACAGAAAGGTCTCTTTTAATGTCTTCAATTTCCACAGACCTTCTTCAGTTTGATGTCATCGTGAATTTCAAACTCGTTTCCCAGCAGAATACCACACACACTTTCAAACTCCTTTTCAAACAGCTTTTCTTCTCTCTGGAGCAGAACAGACGGGAACATGTCCTCCTCTCCCCTCGACTCCTCCTCCCACCCCTCCCACTCCTTTTCTGACCTCCCGAGTGACCCCAGGATGACCTGCTTCCCGATAATTCTTCTAAGGTCGTTGAACTGACACCGCAACTCATCCAACTGCAGATGAAGATCAGTGAGGGCGTTAAAAGAGTTCGCACACTCCGCACACATCCACAAAGACGACACTTTCGTCTCCCCCTGCGGAGGCACAAGGAGGAGTGCCTGGAGAACCACTCCCACCACCTCCTCCCCCAACTCCACCGAACTCCTCCCTTTCAAGCAAACCCCACAAACACCTCCACTCCCACTCCTCGTTCCACTCAAGAAGAGGTTCTTCACAGCTTCCTTCACCTCGTGACCTTCCTCCGGGTCACGTGGTATCCCCTGTTTGACCTCTGATCCCCTCATTTTCACTCCTCTCCTTAAAAATAAGGCTACGTGCTTACACACCGCAACACTTCTTCCTGTTTACATTTTTACTATGAAACACATGTTGTTTACTTTCCTGTCAGATGGTTTCCCGCTGGTGGATTTCAAATATTCTCACCCTTCCCCAAACACAAAGAGCTGTGGAATGGAGTGTGGAGATGCTGTGAATATTTACGACATAAAACATGAAACGAATTATTTCAGACTGCAGACCAAAGGGAAGGAACGATTTAATTAGAGTTTTAACTCTGTTTGGCTCGAAGTTGTACGGCAAATTAACATTTACTCATTTTAACTAATTGTAAGTAAGACAAAATTTTGTTAAAAATCGAAGAATAAAATGAACACATTTATTCGTTGAATTTCTTCATCGTAAACTCATCTAAATTGGAATGAGAAAGAAAGTATTCTTCTGATGACTTCATTCATTCAATTCACCACAATTAAAATAAGCTGAGACAGATCAGGGGATATTATTACGGGAAATATGGGACACTACTGACCAGACTCACCAGAATAGAAATTATTTCTCCATTTCGCTTGATAAATATACACAGTGAGCATTAGAAAACATAAGCTCCACGTTTTTATACTTTCGATAATTCCACAGAGTTTCTTTATTCTTTGTTGTACATCAAAGTGCTGAACTGAGATTTAATCACGAAAATATCAACTATTTCAAGTTTTATATCTTTACTATTATTTATAACAGAGCTTTATGCTGAGACGCGTCATAATCTTAATTTACTGTTTTTATTTATATCTTGTCCCTAGTCCTTAAGTGTTTATACATGTTCTTAGAAATAAAAAAAAATTCAAATTTGGCGGAGAGAAATGGAGATCTGAATGGTGATAAGCTGTAGAAGTATAAAAACGTCAGATTCATTACCAACTTGGAAATAGTGTTAATCTGTCTGTCTGCATAGTGTTATTTCAGCTCCTATATGTATTTCACTAAATTGGCCGTTAAAAAATTTAAAATTGAATTTAAAAATTGAAGATTGAACTAAACCTTACCTTCTACCAAAGTCCCAATTCTCCAACAGTTAATACTTTAATACTGCAGATTAAAGGTCCACAGCATGACTTAGACTTTTTTAACTTTAAATTGAACTCGAAGTATGGAATGTTGTATTCTCATTCGTGGCAACCAATTTCCTTACACAAAAATCACAAAATCAAAAAATGATAATCACAAAATTTTGTAAACAACTCGTTGTTTTCAGGTTGGCAACAGCAGTAAATTGCAGGATAACAGCTCATCAAGATACATCGGGATTCCATTCTTGCTTTGAATATTTGGAGAACTATTTAAAATGCAACATCCAACTGTTTGCTTTGATTAAAATATGCTTAAAGATTGTAATATTGGTTCTCCACAATGGCGATAAAATCTGAGTGTATTCAGTCCGACAACTAAAACAGATAACCCAGTTCCCATCACTAGATAAAAAATGAGTTAAAATGTCAATTATCTGGATGAGATAACTTTGTTTCACTTTCAATCGCATTCTACTACTAATTTCCCCAACCAGAAGGCAATATTCGCAATCTCCACTCAAATCACACTCAATTTTTCGTCCCTTCAAAATGTATTTTTTAACATTAAAAATTCCCATTTGTGGAATTCTTGTTGTATATTCCTCCATTGCAGTTGCCCAGTCTTTCAACGCAACTGTGTGCCGTAGCAAACTAGCGTCTCCTAGGTCTCACGTTGCTGTAGCATACGACGGTCTATCTGAAATAATTTACATTTTCGGTGGAGTCTCTTACACACCGAATGGGGGACGCTTGGTCCACGACGAAATCCACCGATTCAACATTACTTCGGACGAAATAGAAGTTGTTGGCAGACTTCCAAAACCGGCATATGGTGGAAGAGCGCACGTCAGGGATGAATTTGGAGACATTCTTTATCTCCCAAATGGTGGCACTCACCTTTGGAGCTTTAACTTGACCACAGGAATATTTTTATCTGCTTTTGAGTGGCCGGGAAGTTCCTCGCACATTGGGCTCACTTTCGTGGTACTCTCACATAACAAACGCATGCAATTAAATTATTGAATTATTAACTTATAATGGGGAACATTTGATATTCAGTCGAAGAACAGAGTTTTGTCATTTGGAGGGCTTGATGATCCAACAGCAATCTATTCAGTTGATTTGCAAAGCAACAGTCAAAACCACTTGGGAAATCTCCCTTTGAAATCAGAACTTGTTGTCAGCATGCATTACATTTATAACCAAAGTACGCTCATTTTTGCCGGAGAGGTTGGCACGTATTCCCCGGTGCTGATGGAATACAGCCACAAAGACAACACAACGACAATCCTCCCTTGGGAATTTCCTTCCTTCAAGCATGGAGAAGGATCTACTGCTTTTATCCAGGGCACACTGATCCCAACGATGATGTATGTAATTGGAGCTGTTGTCACGGATGGAACTGTGACCGGAGACTGTGTCATTAAAGTTATCCTTGATCCGCCTTCAAGACAGGTAATGGTCGTTCCACTTGTGGGAGTTCCAGAAGGCCTCACATCAACCTCGGCAGTTTATGTACGATTGAAAAGCATGAGTGTCTTTTTCTTCGGAGGCCACGACCAATACAATGAATACCAGGATTCCATTTGGTATATTTGATCTAACCCGGATTGCAGAAGTCGAGGCAAGTTAAATAGAGATAACGATAAGGAAAATCTGTTGTACATGTTTAAAAGTCACCGAGATCACGTGCAATCTAAATTGTACTTCATGGCATTGAGTTGTAATGTTGTAAACAAGTACAATTAATTTAACAAATAAATATTCCTTCTTTCTTGCATCGTATCCGATTTGTCGTGAAATCGTTCCTAGGGAATTACTTTCATTTTAGCCGTGGTAATTTGAGTCATCATTTGACGTTCTTTTGTACGCATTCTGAGTCAACTCACATTCGTGGTCAAAACTTTCCACACGTTGAAGAAAGTTCGAAGTATCTCTGACAACTGCTGGTGCTTAAACGGAATAGCAAAGGTAATTACGTAAAGATAGACTTACATCGTTACGAGATAACCTACTCACGAGTTCAATAATTCATTAATTTTATTACTAACAAACAACTGCAATTCAAACAGCAACTTGTTTTTCAATAGCAAAGCAACTTAAATTGTACACGAGAAAACTTTAAATACTAAATACAAGTCCTTGGATTTTAATTCGACATTTATTCATATAAAGCGAAGAGTATGCAATAAACTAATCCCAACGGAGCTTACCGGCATGACTGCAGAGTCGGAATGCAATTTAAATGCATCAAATGTGTGGAAGGAAATGGTTAACAGCAATAGCTCATTGAGAGAAACTTTAGCAAGGCAGACGTCGATCAGTACACATTGTAAAACAAAATTTTACGATTCTACGTGGCTGTATTGTTTAATTTTCGTGACATTGGAAGATTTTGACAAACTCATTGAAACTGATGGATAAAATATGAATGGTATATAAATTATGTGTAAATATTTTGGATTTTCACAAAATATTTTAACATGGCTTTGTATAAGAAAGAAGACGGAGATTCTTGGAGGCATTCAATCCGGTTTTATTACTATATTGTACACTAGATAATACTTTACGAGTGAATTACTAGTTTTGCTTTTCTAGAATGCGGGCTTGAAGATTATAGCCGGATCCCTAATACCAATTGAAGCAAAAACTGGTGTTACGTCGCTATAGGACGCCGAATTTAGCCGAATAAGATACGACACAAATTATACAAATCAAGCACACACAATTAACTAACAAATTAAGTGTAAAAAGAAGAACGAACTTCGCATGATTATTTGCACTGGTACTACAGATAAGGTATAGTAATTCTGTATAAGGATGACAATTAATAACTTGGCACTAACTAAACAAAACTTGCCGCATCAATCTTTAACTGAGTGAGTACAAACAGAACATCTACCAGTGCGTCACACAGCTTTCCCTAATACGTTCAAAATCGTCGACAATGTTTAGATTTTATGTGCTATAAAAAAGTCGCAACACTGAATTTGAAACAAACAACACTATTTGACTAAATAGAATTTGCAGGAAAAATGTTAAGATTAATCGGTTAACGGAAGGGTTGCCTCTGGGATATTTCATTGCAGATCAAAGGGATTGAAATAGAGGTCTTGAGTAAAAAGTTGGTTGAGTGCAAAAGCCAGTTTTGAGTGGATTTTTTTGATAGACGGTCTCAACTGAACATCCGTAGTCCAGCAGGAAGTCATCAACTCATATCTGCAACAGAATTAGAGTATCAAAAAACGTGTGAGATCTTTAATGAATATAGAGAAATAAAAGATCATATCTGAAAGGTCACTCACACGAGAGGGTGGGCAATTCGAGGACAGGGAAGGCAAAGACCGTCAATAAGAAGTTGAAGAAACTCCTCAGAGTAAGACCGCCCCGAAAAAGGAACCTCTCCGAGACTGAAAATTTCCCACAAAGTCGTTCCGAACGCCCAAACATCGCTTGCCAGTGAGAATTGAAAGTCCCGCAAAGCCTCGACTGACATGTGACGCCACGGCAAAGGGCCCTGAATCCATTCAAATCTGTTTAGAATATGTCTGAATGATAAAAAGCATACTTAAACCCACCTTGTCTTTCTTGGTGTATATGGATCGTTCATAGAGGCGTCGGCTCAGCCCAAAGTCAGTCAGCTTCACCTGGTCCAGAGAAAAAACGAGGATGTTCCTTGCCGCAATATCTCCGTGAATAACCTGCAAGTTCATAAAAAATTAGAAACATTAACGAGTAAAATATTTAGCAATTTGTGGTTCCTTTTTGTCTTCAAGATGTTGCATAGCGCTAGCGACTTGGAGGGACCACTGAAGGAGTTCCTTTGTTGTCACTCGTCTTTCTTCACCTTCAACAGATAAAACATTTGGGGCCTCCGTTTGTCTGAAAAGTATCAATTAATTTCAAATCCTTCCAATAGGATATTAATGTTAAAGGCTACTCATTCGGGTATGTCATGTTGCTAATTGTGCATTAATTTAAGTCGCAATTTTAGCCTATTCATTTCAATTGGCCAGTGTCAATGATTGAATTAGTATCTAACCCAATTCATTCACTCAAGGGCACTCGGTTTTTTATATCTGTAAATGATTAAAGAATGAAACACGTGAATTTCACGTGTGCTGCATTACGAGAAGTGGTTTCGGTGGTTTCGAAGGAAATCCAGTGAATTCCCCAAAGGACAAAGTTCCAAGAACAAGAAAAGCTTTCCTGAAATAAACAGATTTCGTTCAGATTGAAACTGAGGTGATTAGGAAGGAAGTGAAATGTGAGGAACAGGAAACCTGAGTTCAGCCCACGTGTGTTTGCTCCTCGCAGGTTGACAATGTTCTCATGGTGCTCCAAGTACAACAGGACCTTCAGCTCCAACAGTAATGCCTTCAAAAAAACCTTGTCGACTCCGGGTAGTGTCGTTTTCACCGCAACCTCGTCGTTACCAAGGCGACCTTTGACCACAACCCCGAATTCTCCACGTCCCAAAAACCTTTCTTTTTCTTAAATACATATTTGGGGCTCAGTCGAATATCTATTTGTATATATTACTACTAACGACTTACGAATTTCAAAAGCTTCCATGGCGACCTCTAACTTATCGTCGTATGGCAGGTTCTCGACTATCTCATGGGTGTCCATGTGTCCTGCTATAAATTCCCCTGCAAAAGAAGGAGATCCCTGAAAGAAATTGTCGATTTCTTGTCGACTGAGCACAGATTTCAATGCAACTCTCTGTAAAAAAAATTGCATGATATTTATCAAAAATAAGGAATTTTTAATCTTTCTGAAGATGCTTGGAACGGAAGTAAAATGTTCACTCACGCTGTGAATGAAAAAGGCAACAACGCTGAAGAGGATGATTCCACATAGAGTGAAAATGGCGATTGCGATGTTGTCCCAGCCCGGATTTCTCGACTCAGATTGAGGGACGTTAGGCTTTTCGTGTTTATTTGAAGGGTCAAAAGAGAAGGTGCAATTATCTTCCAAGGTTTTGCAGAATCTAACTGAATCGCGAATTGTTTGGATAGGAAATGAGAACTCAGTTGCACAGAGGAATCCTTCGCAGCAGTCCTCTGGTTTTCTGCACAACTGACAAACTCCTGCGCATTTTCCGTATTCTGTGCCTCCCGGCAACTCTTCCACTTTCTCGATGAACTGCCCGCTCCCGTAGAAACTTGTTCTTCTCCACCAACCTCCAGAAGTTAGTAGCTTCTAATCCCTCCAAGAGGGACGGAATAGCATCATCGAATGCCGGACTCAAGATGATCCTTGCGTGAGATTTGTTAGACGCCAATTCACTTACGATTCTACAGCAAAATCTCGCCATATTTTCTACTGATCCTTCTATCTTGTATTTCAGGACCCTAAAAAAACCCCAAAGCTTCAAACTATGTTTTGACAGGATTACAAAATTTTCCGAGATTTAATAAGCAAACAAAACGTGTGCTTGTGTTGAAGTTCTAAACGCTGGGAGTAAGATTTGTGAAGAGAAATTGAATTTAAATACCTACATGAGTTTTGAGTACATTACGTGTGCACCACGTTTGAAAAAATCACGAAATGAAAAAAAAAACAAATCTTATGGTCGATATGTCGGTGAACTTGTCGTTTAAACCTTTCCCGTTTGCAGGACAATCGAAAACTTCATATATTTTGACATGTAAGCCATTCGACACTCTAAGTTGGCTCCTGCCTTACCTGGTTTCCCTGTCTTGTATTTTAATTGATCCCTTGGACGGGTAACGCGTTTTACACATGACCTCCACATTGAATTTGATGCGTTTTGCCTGGTCCCGTAGCTGGTCACAAGCCTCAATTATAGCATCAGCGTATTCTTCTGGTGATGGCGTCTCTGAAGTAAACGATGAGTCTAGGTGGTACATCAGGCAAGTTATGAAGTCTATTGGTGTCTTGTGGAATCCAGAAAACACAATGGGACAATTCGATTCGAGTCTTCCTAGCGCCAATCCAGAGGAATCTTTTTCCTTGAAAACCTTCTCCAAAGCTTTTTCATGACTCATCCTGATTTCTGGTCTACTATAAGTAAGATGTGAAAGGTATACTCCAAAGATAAGAGGCCTCTCATGTGCCAAATTAACTTCTTTGATAGTTCTGTGCACGTCTTCGTACACACTGACTATGTTTTGCAGTGCGAAATCGAATCGATCCATGATATCACCCGATAGATATATCATGAAAGAAATTTTTTCCTTGGACGAGTTTGCGTGTAAGGATATCCAGTTTAATTGAGATTTCACCGAGCCTAAGGACAAGAATTTTATAACATCTTGATTTCAATAAATCGTAAATTAAATTATTTCCTACCATCGAAGAATGGCCGCATGTGTACACGTTTAAATCTTGTTGACATAAAGGAGAGATGGTTTGTTATTTGTTCGGTAGTATTACTTGTTTCGTGATTATTTGGGACTTCGCGAAAAAAATCAAATTCTACGTCAATGACACCGACATTATTCCGCAAACAGTTTGGACCAGTAGCCTAAAGGTTTATTTGGTAGAAGTTGACTTTTGAAATTTCAATATAAATTTATTTGTTACCTGGCACGAGGAAGAAAAAAGGAGAGTAAGTATCCATAAGAGCAGCATCTGGTTTGCAATGAAATAAATTCAACTGTATTCCTGAGTGTAGAAAGAGTTGCATTGAATTTTTTAAATACGCCCGTGTTAGTTTTGGCGTCAATAATTATGAAACAATAACTCCAGACATGAGTCGAATTACAAGAAACAACGTAGCCTAGTCTGGGATTAGGAGATTTGTAAAGATAAAAGAAGCAACAATATCAGGCATTTAAGGAATTATAAATAAAATAAAGCAAATTATTGAGAAGAGGTTATTTTTTTCAAAAATATATTAAGTAATTCTTAATCAATATTTATTGATTTAATTTGTAATTACCTTATTTTCAATTGCAAAGGGTACAAGGAAGTTTGAACTGCTGTTGGCTAGCTCCTCAAATCTTGTCAATGGTGAATCAAAATGGCTTTTGAGCACTTCAATGTAATGCAGTGAAGTACGAAGTTATGCAAGACAAGTTGACTTTGAATTAAGTGTTAAATCTGCTACTTATGATGAATTGAAGAGACCAGATAAGAACTATTGCACTACAGTACATTCGAATGCGTGGAGAACACTGTCAGTTATATTATCCTAATGTGAAAGATCTTTGAATGCTAGCAATATAATAAGTATCTATAATATGACCTCATGAAACAATTTGCAAAGTCTTAAGCTCAGTAATCATTTGCCTGTTTTCACTCAAAAAAGAACTCAAAATTATGTTTAAATGATTTACTTACAAAACAAGATTCTGAACTCAATTTCCATGTCTCACATAGTTTTATTTAACTGTCCTTTCGTTGGAAACAACGAAGGCTTGCGAAATTGGGAAAGTTTAAAAGTAGCCTTTTTGAAAGTGAAAAACGTAACTTTTAAAAGTTTCTTTTCTTACTGTAAACAAACGATTATTCACTTTGAAATTTTTCTGTTATTGTTGTCCTCCTCCTAAAATTCCTGCTGAAAACAAACTCTTGTTCCTGCCAATCTAAAAATTTGCAAATTATTCAGTAAAGTGTTCCTGTCCCGTCAAATGTCAAATCTCAAACAAACTTTCTTCGTACAGGGAAATGTTGGGAAAAGGTTTAACCTTTGCTTAGGATTTCCCTTCAACAGGGTTTGTAGCTTAAAAATAAGAAACTTTGGGCGCGAATGTATCGCTCGTGCTAATTAGATATGAATACTTAGCTTAACAAAAGAAGTAATGAAATGTGAAGCTTTTAATTAAGGTATTGACGCATTTAGGGCTATTTAATTATCGTCAAGTTTAAATAGGATGTGGTGTGTATGCTGCGGCTTTAAGTTAGATAAACGGTTCCACATTATTTCATTGAGGAAGCAAGCGATTGCATAATTTTACGAGGAAAACCTTAACAATTCTGGTTGGCAATTATTAATTGCATCATCCAAATTCACCGAACAGTGAATGGAATTAATGTCAACGCTGTCTACGTATACAAATAAGCTGATATAATTCAGATCAATGCGAGGTCAGAATACGTAAGACGTTTAGTACGGTATCTTCGGGTAATTAAAACTTTGGGACTTCAAGAGCAGCGGACACAAGTAATAATTTATTCAAATCGACAATTTAGGTAAATAATGAGTAGATTTGTTAAGGCTGATCTTAAGTATGATAAGGTCAGCGGCTTGCAATCTTTTTGAAACTACTCACTCATTCGTTCACTTAATGGTAATCCCCAGGACACAGATTTAACTTTAGAATAAAGTTAGAGATAAATACGTATACGTTTGCGTATTTTACGTTGGTTTGAATGTCTGTATATGATCGTAGATGATAAAGAGTTTTTATCAAATAAATCACATGTACTATGATTAATTAGAAATCAATTTAGGCAACAGCCTTGAATTCTACCCTGCTTGTACAGACTTCAAAATTGCATTGCAAAATCGTTTTCGGCAACGGAAGCTTTGAAGAAGTTGATAGTAGTACGTCATTGTACACGTACGCTAACGCTAATACTAAAAAGTATTTTACACCAAACGTTCCTGGACGAAAGTATGCATACAATAATGATGCCAATTTTAGCGAGATAAAACTGTCGAGGGAAATCAAAGTAGTCGTGGGACACAAGTATCCTTGTTTTAATATGTTCCCTACTGAAGCGTCCTTCTATCCACAGCCGATTTGGTCTTACTTCCAATCCCCTCTCACTAGTGTTTTCCAGCGTGTTACTTTCCGTATGGGGGCTGCTGGATTCTTCGACGCATTAAAGAGAGATGAGAGATTAAATTTTAGGACCACTATCAAATTAAGCAGATTTCTTAGGTTAAAGAAAAATGAAACTGACTTTGACGATTTAGTTACTCTGTAAAATTTAGAAATAATATTTTATACAACTTCTTTTATCGTATTGTTGTCTATCGTAATATTTGTTGCCGAGAACCACCCAAACTTGGGTATCTATTCGCAAATCTTAAATTTCGCTTTCATTGGGTGCTTGACAGGTTGTGCAAAAAAGTTTAGTCATTTTTTAGAGTGTAGGTATATTAAGTATGCGTTTAGTAGGTACTTTAATGCTGGTAGGATATTTGCTGCACTAATCATTTATAAGCCCAAGAACTTTAAGCTGACGCAGCAATTAAATGCTTTATTTGATGTATTTAATTATTGAAATAAATGATATGCAAAAGAGAAAGCTATTAAGCTGGAGTAGTGAACTTTATTACTCCAAATGGGATTACATTGCAATTTCTTGCATTACTATTCTCTAACCATCGATTTTGGTGGTTTCATTGGGTGTTGTTTCATTTTATTTATGTTTTACAGAACAGAAGAAGTTCCAAAGCAGATTAAAAGATATAGTGTTGCAAATTTAGAATGCAAATTCAGCTTAAGCGTAAAGGGAACCCTCCAGAACCGATTCTCAGGACCACCCATGTGGATTTGCAGGAAATATGAAGCCCAAGAAAATTAAAGCCTGGTGAAGGTAGGACTACTGCAGAGCTGCGTAAATTTGGATTTCCTTTGGGGGCATCCTACTAATTGAATACATTTGACTTATTCATACATTCAATAAAAATGAGCTGGGTTTGAATCACATTTTTGGGCTTTCAGGCGCTTGCAAACTCAGACTAAATGCCCATGTCGACAGGTTAGTATTTTTGTTATCTTTTATTTATCATTTAATCCACAGGAACTGAGAGTAAAGCGTCAATTGCATATTGCAAAGCCACAAACCAGAACGTTCCTTGAGTAGATTGTTTGCAGGTGAACAGTCTAAATGGTCCTATACCAACAGTAGTCCTTAGAGGAAGAAGGGCAGCTACTCTTCTTCGCAGAATCCTCAAAAATTCTTTTCTTTCTCGTTGACTCGCTGTTTGGATAAGTTGTGTCGTCAGATTGAGTGACTTTTCATGACATAAGATTATGCAAGCAAGGACGAGGACTCCAAAAATAATTACAAGAATAGACGAGAAAGGAAAGAAAGGGTAAAGAGGGAACCCAACAGCGCTGTACATCTTCAGAGTAATAAAATTCCCAACAATAGTCATTCCAAATCCACAGGCCATAAAAATGAACACGGCTTCGCGGAAGAAATCGATGGGAATTTGCCAAACGAGATAATGCGCAATGTACCACTGAAGTTTTGTAGATGGGGAAAAGACTTTTGAAAAAGAGATAACCTGGATGCTAAACAAGTGAAGCTGGAAAAAAATGATAGTCACAGGAATGATAAGAAGGTAAAATCTGACAGCTTCAATGACATGCAAGGAAATTGGAACTATCCGAGCAAATAAGAACAGAAAAGTGGATGAACAAAGGAAGTACATTCTGTACCAGTAAAGAAACATATCGACTTCAAAAATAACCCCAAACGCGATAGCGAATACTCCTATAGCTACCACAGGATAAGTGAAGATTTCCAAAATTTGTGGTAAAATGAACGTAAGCTTTTGTTTTGATACAAATCCTGCAATGGAAAAGAAATAACACTATGAACAATTTATACTGGGAAACAAATACTAACGTCAAATCTGGGTAAAAGATAATGTGCATTCTTACTGGAGTAGGCCTTTAGGGATATTTCAAATTGAAGAAGTTTGTTGAAGCCTCCAGCTATTTGATGCCGATGAAACAATTGGCTCCAAACCGATGCTGTTGGTGCCCAACAACAGCTGATGAATATCAGAATGAACATGATCACCTGGAGCTGTGACAGCTTTTGTGGAGGTTTCCAGAAAAAATTGTGTACAGTAGCAGTAGAAGTCAAGATTGAAGTGAAGAACGAAAAAAACAAAATTATGAACCAAACTAAATACCGTTTCCAGCTTGGTTTGCTGGGAGTGCAAAGGTTTAAGTTTCCTCCAATGGTTTCCCAAGCAATTGGACCATTCCATAAAAGTCGAAGTAGTCGGACCGATTTTTCTAAAGCTTTCCATGCTTTTTCGGAGGACATTTTTTCATCGACTGTGTTAAGCTCTGACTGCGTTTGAGATGGCTTTGACTTTTTGCAAGTAAAGATTTTGAACTTGAACCTTTATTTCATGTTTGGCCTAGTTTAAGTTTTAATTTAGCCCTTACAAAAATGTTCCTTCAAACAGTTTCAGATGGAATATCTTGTTAACGTGAACTAGTTCCATCTTTAATTTGAATTAATTCAGGATTCGTATGTATTTCCTGTGCTTTGTTGTAGAATGAATACTAAATAAATTTTTCTCCATATTTGTGAACTAGTTTAAGAAAGCTTGTGAAACAATTTAAGTGGCATGTTATTAAAGTTCAATGCTAATAAACAGTTTAAACCTACGGA
Source organism: Isotomurus palustris (assembly GCA_034696625.1). Lineage (NCBI taxonomy): Eukaryota > Metazoa > Arthropoda > Collembola > Entomobryomorpha > Isotomidae > Isotomurus > Isotomurus palustris. The sequence goes on along the minus strand of JAQGAD010000479.1, from coordinate 10,322 downwards.
ATTTTGAAATAGGTTTAACCTTATTCATGGAGGTCATCCTCATCAAGCCACAAAGTTGTTAACTGTTTGTACTAAAATTGTTAATGCATTGCTGGGAATGGTTTGTGTTTCAAAATCGTTGCAAAAGTACGTTTATTCAAGCATCTTGTTAATATAGAGGGGAAAATTAAAAACGAAATCAAGGGAAAGGTTGAGACAGTAAAAACAGAAAATCTAGCAAATCGTAATGAATTTCAAAAGTAGTAAAGGATTCGTTTGAATTCGTGTTGCCCTGAAACAAAAAGGAGTAGGAACGTATCGGAGCACATCTCATGTGGCTTCGTAACAGAAAAGAATTTCAAATGTTTAATACACAAACATTTCCAAACAAAGGGTTTTCCTTCTTGTACTAATTGTTTTCTAGTATTTTATTACTATTTTTTCTCACAGAACGTTTCTGTTTCTAGAATGTGAATGAGAAAGGTCGATAGAGTGGCCGTAACCATTCTGAAAGGAAAGCCCTTATGTCAAACACACGTTTTTTTCCTTTTCCCTGATTTGCGATTCTTTAAAAATTCGCAACTTCTTTTCTCAATTTTTATTTTGATTTGTTTTCCAATTAGGAGCTACTGATGAAATTCTTCATGAAATTAGTGCAAACTATCGTCACGTAAATTGTCCTTGAAGAATTGCATTATTTTGATGCAGAGGACTCTTGAGGTGCACAAACAGGGCATTCAAATCGCAAGCAAAGTTAAGTAGTCGTGTGATTGAAAGTAGTGTTGAGCATTGTAATAATTAATCTGATTTCAATTTACTAACAATGGTAACTCAATGATGATGACTCTGTACTTGTCAAAGAGTGTGTTGTTGTTGGCGACAGAAGCAAACAAACACCTGTCAGGCAGTCAATCAATAAATGTTGATATGATTAGTTTTGAGTTGTTCATGTGAGTACTCATTTGATGTTAAAAATAGTCACCTAATCTGCATGTCTCATCAACAGAACATGTCCAGTATCTGCAGGCTGTCTGAATAAATGTAACCCACTGCTGTTGAACACATCCGTAGTACAAGCATCACATGAGTAGTGGTATGTATCGTCAACTATTGCAATGCTTCATACATGTTTGGTCAAGCTCATTTTTCCCATGCTAAATGTATTTGTCAAACAGACTTGGGATATAGAATAGTAAACTTATAATGGACTTGTATATACAAGCCATATAGTAAAGTCAATTCGATCGGAATCGGAGTTAAAAACTGCACCACGCCTTTATTGTTCCGATGTTACGGGCGTGAAAAAACTCACAATCTCCTTGATACAATAATGTTTCCGAAATCCCTGAAATCTGTTCCACCAAGAGCTTTTTGCTTCACAGTTGTCAAAATACCTCATATTGGTGTCAAATCTCACTAAAATTTCATAAGTTTCTTTCATTTTCTGCAAATTGATAATATTGATCTAAAAGTTACAAATCATTTGGGATAGATCAATACGTACCCAAAATTCTAAAATTTTTGCTAAGCACCGCTCTAAAATTGTTCGTTTATAACCAAATTCTTCTGTCTGAAGAATGATTCATAAAAGTGTTAACAGAGATAATTGTAATAAGAACTGGATACCAAAATCAGTCAAAAATACAACCCAACACTTCGATATACTCTGTTCACTAAAGCAGAAGGCTAAAAGTTCCTTCACCATACATTGGCTGTATACCAAAAAGTTTCCAATTCCCTCCATTATCCCCGAAACTGGTGGCACCGTAGCACTACATCATTTCCAGGCCCGTCAAGTTGCTGCCAATTGAGGTCTGTATCTCGTATGCCATTCCTCTTCTACCACCTGCTTACATTTTCCCAACCATATCAACCCACTGTAGTTTTGCACACGCTGATTGGATTGTGTTGTCGACTAGGTCAGGTGAGCGACACAATAATTTTCCTTTTTATCTCCAAGCTCATCAACTTGACAATACAAATGTAAAGGAGTGTCAGAAACATTTGTCGCATGATTATATTTTGAAACACACGTCCAACATTCTTATGTATCGGACATGGCACTGATGATTGAATGAACTGATGAGCTGTCATTATATAATTTATGACCCATCTCTCCTTCAACAAATGTCCTCCATCAATTGTAAGTCAATTTGTGAATAACAAGTATTATAAATTTGGATGCTATATTGTTATCACACTGGGTATAAAACCATTCGCCTCTTCAAAGCCAATGCATCATTCATTACTTTCCATTTGCCATTTTGAGTAAGCATCTTTCAAAATGAAAGTGTTCGTTATTTTAGCCTGCGCTTGCTTCAGCGTTGCGAGTGCTGAGTGGTTCCAAGTGTGGGGAGATGAATTCGACGGAGGAGACCTCAAGGAAAGGTGGAACTTTGAATTAGGCTGCAATGGTAAGAACCAACCTATTTAATACGAACACACATACTAACTGTACGTAAGTTTTAACTCCCATTTCTTACAGGTTGGGGAAACAATGAGTTGCAATGCTACACCGACAACAGAGAGACGAATGTGAGGCAAACCAATGGAATTCTGACGATTGAAGCTCACAGGGAGTGGTGGGGTAATGGGAAACTCCAATTTATTCATTCAATTAGCTCTCAGTTAAATCTAGCGACTTAATTAATTAATTAATTAATGCACTTTCAGGAGACGGAGTGAACGACTTGCCGTTTACGTCTACCCGAATGACCTCGAAGGCCAGCTGGTATTACGGTAAGTTTGAGATGCGAGCTCGTTTGCCAAAGGGAAAGCATTTGTGGCCTGCTTTCTGGATGATGCCACAGAACTCCGACTACGGAGGTTGGCCAAGAAGTGGGGAGATCGATATCACAGAATACAGAGGTCAGAGGCCACAGCAGATCCTTGGAACTCTTCACTTCGGACCTGCTCCGGACAATAAGGGACAAGTTGGAACTGGAGAGCGAGATTTCCCAATCGATTTCAGCGCAGACTTCCACGTGTTCGGACTTGACTGGAGCCCAACTCAAATCCACTGGATGCTGGATGGAGAAATCTACCACACTGAGAATATCGACAAGAACTTCTGGCCTGGATTTTACACTTCAAACGTCTCGCCTTTCGATAAGAACTTCTTCATCATTATCAACTTGGCTGTTGGAGGAAACTTCTTCGGAGGAGAGCCTTTCGATCCCATCGAAGCTGACTCATGGCCAAAAGCTACTTATGAAATCGACTGGATCAGGAAGTTTGAGTGGCGTTGATCCCTTAATTAGCCTGAAAATTGATATTAATTAAAATCAACATTAATTAACAGAAAATGCATGCTTGTTCTTCAACTTCTTTGCAAGGAATAAAAGTCTGCAATATCTTACACAAAATAGAAAGAATTATTGCAGTTTGCTTTATCGCTTTGAAGTATGCTTAAGGCAGCGGCTTAGCCTTGGAAAAACATTACACAGAAGTTTAATATCTTTCAAATTTTATAAATAAATTAAATTTTTGTCTTCAAAAGTTCAATACAGCTACTTAATACGAATCTGAGTCCCAAAATGCACATGTCTTAGTACTTAAACAAAACCGAGAGAAAACTAATGCCGTCATTCCTACTGACTCACTTTCTCCTCTTCTTCCCATTCGGTCTCTTCGCTTTGACAAGAAAACAAACAATCCCAAGAACAGGTTGTAGCTTAAAACACTTGTTACTCACCGTGTGTTAATTTGTGCAGACGTCTACGGTATAAAGCAATTAAATCTTAACCAACTGCGTGTTGAATATCCTCCCGAATTTTAATTTTTTACTTTAAAAAATTACAACAAGTGTTATGTCTGTAACTCAGGGCAAGCAAAATATATTTTTTATTATCTCAATCTCAACTGCATTGACTGCATCTACTGTGCTAGCAGCCTTCATACGATTCATCTGAGAACAATTAATATTGTACACAAGCTCAATTAAAGTCTATGATTTTACTGAATATTTAAAAGAGTAGAGAATGTATGAATATAATTTTAACGGTATTTTTGGACATTTGTCGACAATAGAATAATTACTTTGTTTTCCTCAATTAGACCTGAATTCAGAAATTTTTGTGACAGCACATCGTGTACAAGCAACACATTTCTAATTCATTGCATTGCTGGAATTCCTTGGCTGGAATGGCTTTTAAACACATTCTTCAATTCTTGTAATTATGCAATTGTTTAATCGACTTTAATGTGTTGCAGACAATGGCATTATCTGTCAAGAACATGGAAAGTGGCTTGGATATTAACGGGACAGTTGGGAGTGATATTGAGGCTGCGTTTTGGATCGTCCAGCTTGGATTCTACGCTGCTGTTGTGTGAACTAATAGCTTTGTTCATGGAAGCCATCAATGGAGTTATGAGTCAGATAATTGTTCACATTTAAAAAAAGACATCAATAGCACGCAGGTACATGAGATTGGGAATTACACTTTGCTTGAATATTAATTAATTGTCTTCTTGTAGAATAAAAACCCGCAATTAAAGCGTAAAAATAATCAAGCACTTTACCGCTATACATACTTGTTCAGTCATCTGTGGATTCCTATCATTATTTTGTGTTATTTCGGGTAATAATACATCACCAGCCAGTTCATATGAGATTTAAAAAAAATGGGCATGAGGATACTAGACGCATCATATATGTCTTGGGTTGGCTGCTCGGTTTGTGCGAAGGGCAGACTGGTGAGACTGCCAACTGCAGAGAGTGAATTGTCCTTCAAATAGAAATGTAAAAAACTCTGACGTCAGCCTTGGCTTTCACTTCCCTTCTTCTGTGAAGAGATGAGCCCACATTCCCACATTCTTTCACTGGAACATCATCTGCTCCTTTAAGTGAAATATTTTTGAGTGCAGTCCATCAGAGCTTGAGTGTGGTTGCAGAAACCTAAATAAAATAAAGAAGTGACGGGTAAAAGAACTTAGTTCCCTCATCTCTCTCTTATTTAAAATATTAAAATCAACTTTAATTAGCAATAGCATTGTTTAGTCCACTAGGATCCTCCTAAATGGCCATGTTAGATAACCCCATATCGGAAATACCCCACGAACCTCCGCAGTACACGTACCGTGTTCCTACAACGGTTTCGTTGAGTGAAGGGGAGCTGGTTGTGACTGTTAATCCGCAAGAAAATGGAAACACGGATAAATTAAGTTTGGAAGGTTGGCAGTTAAAATTTAACAAAATTATTTAACTCAGTTTAGAAAAATGGCAATGAAAAAAAATAATGTTTTCTCCTAGAATTCAAGGCAAAAATATTTTACATCATTGCTGTGAAGACAACTGTATCTGCCGTGCTGGCTTGTTTAATTACGTAAGTCAGGATTTAATTCTAGTAGGGATACTTAGATTTTGTTTCACAAGCTATTAGAGATTATAAAGAAATAAAAAACTTTTGTTATTTTAAACAGGATTCTGATGACTCATCTAATTCCGGATGGGTCTCGATTATCCTACTTCTCCTGTCTTTCGCAGTTCATGGCGTGTTATTCTTTATAAGCGCCTGCAATGAATTGAGACCAAAAATGGCATATATTTGTCTCTGTATTTCTGTCATAGCTGTTGCACTTATTGTGGCTAATCTGTCGGTTAGGAATGACGATTTCCTTGGGGACAATGACACAGTTAATAGAAATTGGAATCCATACGACACAGTCTTGACTATTAGCACCTTGAGTCTTCTTCTTTGGAAAGCACAGACATGCGGAGCCTCCAAAACTGTTCGCATGCTTACACACATTTTATTTTTAATTGGATTGATCAATTATTTCGTTTCGGAAGTATCTTCGTTTTCGTTCGCCAAATCTTCCTTTGTAGTTTTCCCCAGATTTCAAGTTTTTGGACAGTTTTCCTTCATGGTTAGATGAAGTTGAAACTGTTTAATTATCTGAATAAGTGAGTTAAGTGAAAATTCTTATGATATTTTATGGTTGCAGATGATGTCATTGCTAATAGAAAACATGACCATAGAAACTGATGACCTGTCAGCCGATCGTTGCCCGTCGAAAGCATTATTTTACTTCCTCTTCGGACTCTATGCTCTCTGCGGTGGCTGCGGAATCAGAATTACATTAAACTCATTCAAATGCTGAAAGATTCTCGACAGCTACAGGAATTACAACAATGATAAATTGTTATAAAATTTTCTTTGGGGCCAACTGCTAACTCATTCTTGTGATTAAGTCAATTCTTAACTGAATTAAAAGTTTGAGAGAAGGAGATTTGTGCTTTCCGGGATCATGATTCATTGTCTTAATTATGGCTGTTGTTGTCAGGGACACTACAGATTAGTGTGTTCATAAATAACTTCGTGATGATGAAGCTTTGATAAATATTTCAAAATTGGTAAGGGTTTTAAAAGTAATACTAGATAAGATTTTGCTGTGAAATTAAAAATATCCCGATCCCCTGCATTGATTACAGCCTCTATATTTCGCAAGTTTATTACAGATGATTTAATTGTGCCACACCTACTTCCATGGATAATATTAAACTGAAACAAAGTCGCTGTGTTAACGACCTACAGATAAGATATTAGCCTGGGCAATCGGGCTTTAGGATTATGCGAGCTTGAAATCCACGACAGCTACAAAACTAAAGCGAACTTAAAGGTAAGTAAGACGGAAGCGTAAAGAAGGGAATTACAAGCACGGCGGAATGCTAATAATAATAATGCTAATAATACTTGACAAAATACAAATTAAGAACGGAAAATTTATCACATTTGCTGTTGTACTTTTAGTAATTTCGAACTGTTTTAAAATTGTTCATAAGAACCTCCTACTAATCATATCGCACAGTACGACCGCAGATTGTTCTACAGTTTCCTTAGTCGCTTTAATGCATGGCAAAGACATTACCTTAGCCTCGGTAAAACAGTTTGCGGAATTAAAATATTCTTTACACTGTCTAATTAAATTAAATTTCATTCAGCTGCTTCACATGTAACAGAGTCCCAAAATGCACATGTCTTGGTACCCGATGAAACCCGAGAGAAAGCACAATGACGTCATGCATTCCTACTGACTCACTTTCTCCTGTTTCCCCGTTCTGTTCCTTTGCTGCGAAAAACACCCATCACAAAACTTGTTGCTGCTGGAAATCATTTCTCATTCGCAGTGTTTATTTGATTCATCGCAAATATCATTGCAGAGTTGCACTCACTTGAAACAATTAAATCTGTTGGAATTCATAACAACCGTGTGTGTAATCTCCTAAAGAATCAGTTGCTGCATAAATTACTTCTGGCTACTACTTCGGTCAAAAGGTTCGTGCATTCTGTCTTCGTCTGCTATCATTTGTCATTGCACACCGTGCTCGGCTAGTGATGACGATGAACTACTGATTCTCTATTCTGATCTAAAGCAATTTTATATTTATGGGTCATACATGGCAATATTTGCGAAGAGTTTCTACACACTCTATAGAACGAGGATTAAAGTTATTTCGAGAAAGCCGGGAGAATTCCACTGCTGACGACACAAGGGCAGGTAACGGGAGAGCATTCCCATTAAATGTCTCCTTTAAAAGAGTAACCTTCAGTTACTCTTTTCTTCAGCTACTTCCTATTCCGTTGGTTACTCCAGCCTGTCCTCCGTCCGGAATTTAACTATCGTTACGTCAACAAACAATGACTAATAATTGACTGATTAACCCAATAAGTTTATTCTGATTTAATGTCCATTGATATTTTACACCACAACCCAACAAATCAGTATTACACACGGGTTCAAAATTAGTAAAAATTTTGTGTAAACGTAATGACCTGATTTAAAGTTAGAAGAATCACGTTACTACTTGCTTGCAAAACTTCGAAAGTTCTTATTCGCAAATTTCAGCGCTAAGCTGCTTCAGAATTTCGTGCAGCTCCTCGAAACCGTCAACTTTGAAGACTCGATTCGGGTCATTGTTGGCAATGGTTAGGAGCTCTTTTTCATTTACGCCACTTCCAATTCCGACTGCAAAAGTGTTCATACCAGCAGCTATAGCTCGTTTAGCAGCATCTGCGGTTCGTTGAGGATAGTCGGACCCCCCATCGGTGATGATCAAGAAATTGTGAGGAATCTTAGCACGTCCAAGTCGATCGAACTCAGCCTTGCCGGCATCCAAAGTCAAGTCAGTGAGTGTTTGACCTCCACTCCTGTAACGAGCATTGAGGACCGCACTCTGAATCTCAGCTCGAGATAAAGTGTTATCAAGTTTGAAAATGCTCAAGTCAGAAGAGGAGAAAAGTCTAAAGCTGACATGATTTTTATCGCTCATGACGAAGGAGTCGAGTAACTGTGCGGTGAAATTTGTGCCTTTTTGGAAATTACGAAAACCAATGCTTCCTGAGTCATCCAAAGCGACCATCAAGTCATTTTCCTTGTGACATGTTGGGGGCTGTACAGTACACAAGAATATACATTAATATAATTGTCTCCCCTTTTCGTATCAAAACAATAATGTGGATTGTTGTGAAGTTTTCCCCAACCACTAACCTTTTCAGAGCAGACTATCTTGATAAGATCATCCAAGATGTCTCCTAAGCTGTTGAAGTCACCAGCTGTGAGGACATTATCTTCGATTCCTCCTGCAACGCTGACCAATTGATCCTTGTTGACATTAGATCCGATTCCAACGGCGAAGTTCCTGACTCCAGCTGCAGTCATCTGGGCAGCCACTCCGGCAATGGCCCCAGTGTCTTGGCTTTTTCCAGCGGTGATAAGGACAAAGTTCTTGTCAACAGTTTTTCTGTTGTCATTCTTAAACTCAGTGAAGGCGCCGGTTAAGGCGTTGGAAAAGTAAGCAGTGGGTTGTGCAGGTCCAAAGTAAGGGGCAGTTACGATGAATTGCCTCATTTGATCTGGGCGAAGTTTGGTTTTAAGTTCAAAGATGGTTTGAGGTTGGACAGCAAAGACTTTAAATCCAAGTCGGTTGTGTTCCGCAGAGCTGAATGCATCAGCAAAGTCTGCGAGGAATTTCCTGGCTTTTTCGAAGTCATCTTTCTTCATGCTAGCGGACGAGTCGAGAAGCATGATGAGGTCATTGTCAACCTTGCACTCGAAGTCAGAAGCGACGCCCCTGGATCCCAATGAACGTCTACGCAAGAACAAAAAAATAGTTATGTAGTTTTGAAATTTTCTTTCACATAAGTTTCGGGAACAGGCTTTCGTGAATGGAAGATGATGGAATGGTTTACTTGTGAGTAAGTTGCTACCTGTTTCGGTTATTATATCTGGATTGTTGTTGGTTGTTTCCAGAAGGTTGACGGTTGTTTTCAAAATTGAGACCATCTCCATTACACAGAATAGTCGCGAGAGCTAAAGCGCTCGATAGAGCGTACAACATGATGAGTCCTTTTGGTTAGCTTGGTGACAAAAAGTGAATCAGATTTGTGAACGGAGACTGGTTCAATAAGTAATGGTCCATTGTGGTGGAGTTACTCGTATTTTATTATTATTATTATTATGCTTTATTGTCATTCTGATTCAACAATAACTTCAATCAATTCTGCTGATTTTCAATCAAGGACACAGTACAATATGGATGGAGTATAAAGTACAGAGTATATTTATAGTGGTAGTATATGTAATTACAGTGGTCGGAGATTAAAAATATAATTTTGTAGACTTAACTTACTAATACCGGAGATATTAACGAGGATGGGAGTTTATTCCAAAATGCAATGAGTCTGTATTTTACAGACGATTTAAATAATTCAGTTTTATAATTTGGGACAACAAGTCTAAGGTTAGAGTCAGAACCTCTAGAATTGTTGGACTGGGAAACAAATGATTTAAGAGCATTAGGAATGAAAGATGAAAGACTATCATTGGAAAAGTAATGGGTAGTATTCAGTAAGCAATAGTGAGCGAATTCTGATAGCGAAAGAAGCCCAAATCTTTCATACAGGTCTTGGATAAGAGAGGTTTTAGGGAGTGATAACGACTTGAGCGCATTATCGATTACTTTTTGAATTCGAAGAACTGAGGAGGATTTAGCACCACCCCAAATTTGGATAGCATATTCAGCAGCAGAAAAAACAATAGCATGAAAAACTTGAGACAATTTTTTTAGGGATCAATCGCTTCATTTTACAAAGGAGATAGATTCCAGGAGAGAGTTTTTTCATAAGGTGGTTGATGCGGGAGGCAAAGGATACGTTTTCATCGAGAAACACACCAAAGTATTTGAATTTGTGTGTTCAATTAATAATAAACCATTCAACTGGTATACCAAAGTATCGCAGCCATGCAGAAGCTAATTGAATTTACAGTAGAAGTTAGAATTCAGAATTTAGAAACCATTATACACAACAGAAATCAGAATTTAGATTTAAGAAAACAGAAAT
>JAQGAD010000478.1:0-37537 GCA_034696625.1 Isotomurus palustris | reverse complement strand
TTCAATTAGATTCATTATAAAATAATTAAACGTACACTTTGCAAAAATCGTAACTACAAGAAGCTCGACTAGCAAATTAGTGTGTAAAAAATACCTTAGCTAGGCGATAGAAGTATAAGAGGTTTTTACGTCACCAAACTGGAATGCATATTACACGACAATCGATTGTACTGAACATTCTTTTTAAGTTGATTTATCGTTCCATTTCTAAGTCAATCAAAGCCGTGCAGCAATCACAAAACCTTTTACTGACAGAAGCTCATTAATTTTCATTCTCAACAAGATGACTAGACTAGACTGAAGGAAGCTCATGATTGCCTCAATTCCCTAAAAGCAATTTTGAGTCACAGGCTTATTCTTTAAAAGTTCACCGTGTAGCAAATCTCGTCTCATCCGATGGAATTACGTCGTCTTGCGCACATGACCTATGACATAGTCTAAATAACGAACAGAAAAGACTGAATAATGGCCCAATATATCCGTACATTAATGTAATGAACCCATCAATCTTTGCAAGTCTTTTTGCATTATCTTTTAAATGAACCTGGGTGAACCCACCGAACAGCTTATTGTTATCTGAAGCCTCCATGTAATGCATATTCGCCATGAGCAATTACCGACCCAGTCAATTTGCCATCCATCTGGTTCTTTTCACATGCGTCGACTTTTCGCCAAACTAACGAGAACCCACAATAAATGTCTGTGTTTTTTGTGTTTTTAAAAGGATCTCAATTGCTGGGCGGAGGTGCTGGAGGATCCGCTCCAAGCAGTCGACGGGAGTCAAGCAGCAGTGCCAATGGGCACAACAGACGACGGATGAAAATGGACATTCATGTAAGTCATTCAGTGCCAACGAGAAGGCGTCTCTGTATTGTTCTTATCGAGTCGTATTATGGCGTAAATTGAGCTGTAAAATAGAAGTTGCTGCATTGCGCTTTTCACTCCTCTTGGAACTGTGTGTAGTTAAATGTGTAGAGAGTTAATTTTAGTCTCTCAAGTATAAAACATGTTTATTTTTATTCTCCATCATCACCAATTCTTCCGCATCATCGTGTCAATTGGTTCTTCTCTTGTGCCTTTAAGAATTCCAATCCTAAGTAAACGATGGTCCTCAATTTCCTTCACTTTCAACAAGTTTTAATGGAAGACTTCATCACGACGAGTCAGTTGAAAAAGATACACACACGTTTACACACACAAAAGTCTGTAGTCTCTGTATACTTTACATACTTGTGTCAACATTCGCAGTTTTTGGAAAGGGAATTTTATTATGTGCAATCTCTACAATCTCCCTGTACACCTTCCGTCGTTAATAGTGTAAAGGGAATATTTAAGAGGAAACCTCCTTAGAAGACTTATAGATGCGATGCCTACAGATACAAACTACATAGAAAATACAGAATACAGACTACACTGTTTGCAGATAGACAGATTTGGCATTTGAAAAAAAACTTGCATAACTAAATAAACAGACAGGCAGAACCTTTCAAGTTGGAAAGTATCAAAGAAACTGGCGATTAGAAAGAATTGTATAGACTGTAATGTCGACATGTTTCCCATAACGCGTGAAAAACTGCAGGCGCAGTAATTTCCATGTTGCGATAACCTATTTCGATAGGTAGTACGAAATTCGGATCTGGATTTTATTTGTTTGCATTTACTTTTAGTCAGCCCCACCACGAGCGGGTGTGGCTAGAGTGAACACAGCCGCTGTGGCTGTAAATGCCCCGGTGTATAGCCAAACCATGCACCGAAAATTTCCTCCAGATTATCCTCCTTACGGTTACCACTTCAAAACCAGTTCTGTTGCTTCATCCATCTACTCCGAACCAATCCATAGTAGATCATCTCTTCCTATGAAACAGGTTCTTAATTTTTCGGTTTATTTCATTTTTATTTTATTACTATTTTGGGTCCATGAATTTTTGTAGAGTTCTAGTGAGTTTTTCATATTGTTTGCTGTGTATGAATGGGGGGTGCTTTTTGTGGATTGTGGACCTTCGTGTAATCTTTGTACACGATTAGTTGTGTGATTTGTGTAGATTCTAGATATATGAACCTCTTTCTCTCTTATAAATGGAATGACCAGTAGAAAGTAGAAAAGTTTATGCAATAGAATTTTGTGGTATATTTCTTGGGGAATGTATAAAGTTTTGTAAGCAATTGTTGTACAAGTGTTATTTGTCTGGCACGCGTTTATAGGGATTCTTCCAACATAAATCGGTCTTTGGCCGAGGACCACCACCGTCAAGCACAATGTTTGACGATGATCCTGGAATCATGTCCGAAGCGGAAACCTCTTCGACTGGTTTTCGAAGAGGAGGGAAGGCACGCTCCTCACTTCCAGTTGTACGGACACCCAGCAAAACTCTGGAGAGACCATTAGGTCAGTCTCAGTATATTGATGCATACTCTACTCATTGACCTAATGAATAATTCGACCACCATGTGACCTGAATTCCTGATCGACCTCCCATTTCTCTCTTTAAAGGGCTAGTCTTCCTCCAGTACAGGACTGAAACGAAACGAGCACTGCTGCCCAATGAAATCACATCTTTAGACACAGTCAAAGCCCTTTTCGTCCGATCATTCCCAAAGCAGCTTACCATGGAGTATCTGGACGCTATGAATGTTAAAATTTATATTCACGACAGTGCTAAGGACATGTTTTACGAATTAGAAGATCTCAGGTATTCAATGCAGTATGTGTTTTTCAACCATTCCGTATCTTTGCATGTTGAACTTCTTTCTCAGTAGTCTTTTACTTTATAATAACTTCCACAGAGTCCTACTGCACTATTACAGCAGCAGACCCTGTTGGACTCATAATTTCTCTTCTATTATCTTTTATTTTTATTTCACTGTCGACTCCAGCATGCATAAGTAATTATTGAATTCATTACAAGTTTCTGCCTCTACCTCCCACAGGGATATTCGTGACAGATCAGTATTAAGACTTTTTGAACCCAACGTTAATGGTAATGGTGCTGTTCCTTCGTGGGATCAAGATCAGTCATACTTCAGTGAACCAGAGTTTGACTCTGAGTACCAACATCAACATATTCATAAGACTAAGGTGAGTTGAGCTTACGAAGTAGAGAATCTAGTTCAGCAACGTTGATATGCAAAATGCAGGCACAGCACGGGGTGAAGCCAGTTAAAATTAACGACCCTAATTACGTAATTATGCAACAAAACTGTCTATTTTTCCTTTTGTAGGGGAGTAAAACACCTCCATACCTGAACTACAGTTACCCAATCGGTGCTACATTACCTCGTGTCACTCGGCCCTACTCACCAGCTCCTGTGCCCATCAAGGCCGCAGGTAAATTGTCCGTCGTCCAGATCTTCATGGAATGAATAATACAAATATTATGCCCCTTGAATCTCTCTCTCTCGATTGTTACGTAATAATTAAGTTTCTCCAGTCTTAAATAACTAACTAACCAGAATGCGAAACTGTAGGTAGTTCAGCCCCACCCAAGCCACAAAGGCAGTACCCCACACTAACGAAAAGACCCATTGCCGTCCCTGCAGATCCAGCGTGTTACTCTCCCCGAGGTGTCGGGGGGCAGGATGCGCGTGGGTCGTTTCCGATGTCCCCTCCTGCCACTTACGATCTCAGGCGTAACATTTACTCTACACCAGGTAGGCACACACCATCACCAGTAGTTGAATGCTCTCACATCGCCTCACGCAATAAATCCCTTCTTCTTTATTAGCCAACGCTATTTTTAACACCTGCCATAAATAAATAATGCAATCACAACACTTTCTCCAGAGACGAAAGAAACGACGAAGCGTCCTTCTCGTTATTTGTTTGCAGAGCCAGCGTATGTGTCTTCGCCAGAGAGACGGTTTGTGGAGGACCCTTACTACGCCCAGTTTCCGCCTCCGCGCTCCGGCTCCATCACTCCCGTCATAATTGACGAGGAGGCACGATTCCGCATGGAACACATGGAGCGTCAATTAGCCAACTTAACGGGTCTCGTTCAGAAAGCTTTAGTTGTGCAACCTTCAGTTCCTCAAATGCCACCACCACCCACTCGTCTTGTTCAGTCTTCGCCACTTCCGAGAAATATTCTTCCACCTGGTGCTACAACCGTGAGTGTCACTCCCTCGACACCCACTTCCTACAGAGACTATATCCCCACTCGTGATTACAGAGGTACGCACTCAGCACTCTCGACTTAAGTCACTCTACTTAATTACTAATTACATCTCAAGTGGGCCCAACAAGTAAATATGCTGCAGTAAAAAAGGCCTAATCGAGGCTTTTACTATTCTTTGGGCTTTCTTCGATCGAACTGTCTCTCTCTCTCTTTGTGTGTGTTTAAGTGTAACCTAATGCTTTATTAATTTGTTCTGCAGACGATATCGATAAGCACTCTAGTTCAAGCTCTGCTTCTCTCCAAGGTAAACGCTGCTAAGCTAATAATAATCATAGCATTGCATTCACTAACATTTAGAGTTTTAATTAATACGCTCGGACTTCATTAGAAAACAATTAGAAGTTGAGTAATATGCACAATGAGTACGAACAAGTGTGTAGTGTGTAATGTATACACACACGAGTATTCTATGATGATGCGAGAAGCATTTATATGTGAAAGAGAGAAAGGAATGAATTGTGCTTCTAGAATCTAGACTTCTAGTGAGTTCTAGTGTAGTTCTGGAGTCTGACTTGTTGTTTTGTCTTAATTGTACTGCAGATGACCCCGTACGACCTAGTGCAGATATTCATTTACCTCCCACAGCAGTTGTAACGAAAGCTCCTAAATTTGGCAAAGGTAGGTGTGCTTATCGTAGTTTTTGCTAAAAGAAAACGATCACGTTGGCGTCTGGGCTGCTTTCTCCATGCAAAATGTGCTAAAACAAGCTCCGGTTCTTTGTGCGCAGAGAAATCCGTGTCATTTAGTGACGATCCACCTGAGCATGGAAAGCAGCATTCTCCTTCCCAATACCCAGGTTGTTCTCTTAATAATAAATATACATCTCTAATTTCTCGTCGTCCTTCTGTGATTACCAGTGACTAACGCACTGTAGTAGTCTCAAGTCTCGCAGTGTTCGACCGCTGCACCTGACAAACACTCAATTAACTCTTTGCTTTCTGGGGCTTAACTTTCTCTTTAGCGGAAAAGCCAACAAAGCCAGCTATCAAATCAACTACTTTACCTCGAATGTCTCAGGGTATTTCAACCTCATGAATTCTTTACTCAGAGAACTCTGTTCATCTCTGCTATTGGTGGGTGCGGTAGTAACCCGAGTTTTGATTTATAGATCGGGTGCTTAAAGCTGCTCCTTCTGCGGGCAACACGGTCGCAGGTGTGCCAAAGCAAACACAGGCTCATCAGCAGTCCTTAGCTCAACCTACGCTCGTCAATATTCCTACACATCCTTATGAACGACAATACTACTCTTCTCCGAGAGGTAAGCTGTACTCACTCTCTTCAGTCTGTTCAAATTAAGTGTGTCAATCAATCTGCGTGGGCGAAAAAGTAATTGATTCATTCTCATACGTGTTTGTGTCCCATATTGCTTCACAGGGGAGATGGTCCTTAACCCGGAAATGTTCAACCAGTTGAGAAGTCTGCAGAAAAAGGCGAAGGAATTGAAAGGAGATGTTCGTGTTCTCAGGCGAAGTGTCCAAGCACAAGCTCTAACTATTAAGGAAACTATTAAGGATACTTACTTAAAGTTTAAGTGAGTGGAAGTATAGTGATTGAGTTAAGACTGGAGTAATTGATCCATTGATTTTATTTGGAACTTTTGTAGGGTTGTGGCAATGGCTGGGAATGACCAGTGGATGCAAGGAGACCCTGAAAAGTCTCGAATCCACAGGGAGAAAGAGTATTACAAGCAGGAAATGCTTAAGCTGGACAAAGACTTAGAGTAATAATGATTCACTCGGCTTACAGTCGACTTAACAATTGGAAATACTAAAAAATTACTGCTTGTGTGATTCCATAGGGAGTTAGAGTCCACTGTAGAAGAGCTCCGTAGCCAAGTTATCAATAAGCGGACGCGTGTGAATATGTCTGACGTGGAGAACATGGCGTTGGTACTTAGTAAGTCTAGGTAAGTCGAGAGAAGATTTGACACTTTGACAGGAACATCTGGTGATGAGCTGTGGCCTCGTAACCTTTATAACCTACTTTTCATTCTGCAGTAAATCGGTAGCTGACCTGAAAGCCCGTTTCCCCACGTTGCAAGACAGCGTGAAGACTGCTTTGTCCGTGGAACGCGATGAGATGATCACAGAAGAGCGTTTCCTGAAGGAGGAGCCTGAACGATTAGAAACAGCTTTGAGAAGGTGTAAGAAACTGACAGGAACACTTGTGACTCTGAAGAGGTACTTAGAAAGTTGAACAAATGACTCTGATTAAGACTCTGACTCTTAATCTGACTTCTGTTCTCTGTGTGTGTGCTGTGTATATATAAACTTCTTGAAACTAACTTCTGCAGGCTAGCGTCAGTACAAGAGCAAAGGCTGCCTTCTCAGGACAACGATTCGGTTGTGGGTGGAATAATCGGAGTTCAGCCTGGAGGGGCAACTCCCCAGATGAAATCAAATAACCGGGTAAGGAGGAAAAGGGTAGCGTTTCCAGGTTGTCGGATATAAAAAGTGAAAGAGAGGGATGAAGGGCGAATAAAACCGAAACGGTGACACCGAAACGGACCTACTCTGTATATCATCATCTCTTCACATAGTCTCCCTCGTTTTTTCTCTATTAAATATTATTCTTCTGCATGAGAGAGAATTGCGTTAAAAAGTTTTATAGATAAAAAATCGAAGTGTTAAACGGAAAAGTTTAGCTGAGAGATTGGAAGCTTACGGTAGTGCTTTTTGTTTTTTAATATAGTATCTCAAACAAGGCTGGAAGTGGAGCTCGCACTTCAAGCAAGTAATTTCTGACTCAGAGTACGTTTTATATAACTAATGCTCTGCTGTATTTTTGCATGAGAGATGGACAGCCGTCAGCTGTGCAGAATTAAATACGCGCAGTGTGACGGAGGTCGTCGTTCGTTCGTGTAGCGATATATTTAATTTTTACTGTCGGCCTAATCCTAATGCATCGCCTCATCTTTGTTTACTCGCTCTTTACGCTGTAATGTGTGTGATGAAAGTATATAACAATGATTTCCAGTAGTGAGAGGGATGAACATTAAGTTTCTGTGTTTTCTTCTTCAATGTACTTTTATCTCAGATATTCTGTCTGCTTTAATTGGACTGGGGCTGCCTTACAATCTGTCTAATGTATTTCAATAGGACTCAAGTACAGTCTCAGGCTATTCCACTCCGACGGGGAGTATCTTGGGAACCACAAGCCCAGTTGTCAGTTATGGCACAGGGTCAGCCGTTGGTCCGGAAAATGCACTCGATGATTTACTGAATGAATTGGACGGAGCTCATCACCACCACATCCCCATGCAGAATAAACATCGGCTTGAACCTCCCAAAAGACTTCCTTCTTACCCTTCGACCGAGTCCGGGTCTCCTGTCCGGTCTCCCCTTAAAATGCATCCTCCGCTTCCACCCAAACCGACTAAGATTCCTCCTCCACCGCCTCCAAGAACCTCCTCCAAGTCTCCCATCGTGTCTCCCAGCATTGAGAGCAGTGGGGGGGACTCGAGCGAAAGTGTAAATAGTCAGGACGGAGGTGGGTCCAGTCGCCTCAACCAGCGTCACCAAGAACTCCTTCGCAAGCAGAAACAACTTCAAGAACAATACAATCGACTTCAAATGTTGCAGCAACGATCCACCTCCTCCGCTGGGTCTCCCATAAACAACACCAACAGCACTCCGGGCCCCGGCGAAAAGTTAGAGCTGAAAAAGACCGGAAGTGAAAGTAATCTAAGAGCGAAACTTGGACTGGAGTTTTCTTCAGCTCCAACTGGGTCACTCAGCAATATTAACAAACCGTTGTATGAGACGGACATTTTATGAACGTTTATCTCTTGCTCAAATTTTTCCATCATTTTGCTATCTTGTTCTACACTAATTCTAGTTGTTACGAACTAATCCGGTTGATAATAAAGACACGTTGGAAAGGATCAAATCTGCTTATCATCTTCGTAGGTAACTTATCGAGTATATTAATTTATTTGTGTAGTTATTTATTAATAATCCCTCGTATGTCACTTAAATATTAACGCGTTGGTCGTAATTCGTTCGGGGATAATCTTTCATGTCTCCGTCTAATCGTTAGTTGGTCTCTTGTATATTAATGTACACGCACACACAGCTTGGGGGATGCTTAAGCAAAAAGGCCGATTAACTTTGTATTTTGAATGGTTTACTTCCACGGGATTTTAAACTTTATTAGTCGGCGGTACAAAATAGAGATTTCCATAAGAAAAAAATCACATCTTCAAAGGAAGTGCATAATTTCATAAATCAGTCATTCACTGCGATTTGCAATTCGTCGGATAGACAAAGTCTCCTTGTGACTTTACACAGTAAGCTTCTGAAGTTTGACTCATCGAGGTCAGCGATTCCGGAGGAGCCGCACGCCTACAAACATACAAATAAGTCACACATTTGGTAATTAACGAGTCAAACAGGATGTGGGTATGTTTGATGTTTCAAGCTTGAGTCAAAGTAAACTCAGCGTGGAAGAAGGAAGTAAACTCTCACCGTTTCCGGATGTATTTTGGAGGAGGGGGTCTCACGAGTCTGGGTATCTTTCCATTCATATGATAAGCAGATTCTATACACACTTCGAGGTTGTGCATCTGAATGTCCGCTCCTGCACCCAGTAACTTGGACTTGGTCTTAGCCGACCAACCCGGGTAGTACCTAAACAGACCGAACAGTCACCTCTCAGTCATCACTTTCCCTGGAGAAAACTCCATCATTACTTCCATGTGGAGGAACTGTACCATAAATTTTTAATTTGGAGTGTGAATAGCTTCTCGGCTGCCTGTTCCAGCACATGAAACATTCTGTAGGATTCATTAAACTGAGGGAAGCAGCGCACTTGAATAAAGTCCACAATGTCCCAAGCGACATCCGGGACGTAGTGATACGAGGAATTCGCCCGGTCATCTGAAACGTTGATTTTGACGAAGTCACAGGATTCATCGATAGGCAATGGGATCTCAACTTCGTCCGTGTTGTTTTTGCCTAGAATTCCAATTTTTGCCGGTTTACAGTAACCTTGTGCCTGGAATTTTGAAAATGCACGTGTAGGAATTGTATTAAATTGAACCTAGTTAAGTTAAGTACTCACTGGGCCTAGACCGCACTTATCACCCCCGCCGCCTGGACCGGTTGTGATTGGGACGGGTTTGCGAGGTGGCCATGGATCGGCTCCGTCGTTGGTCCCGTTAAGGTTATTCCAACATTTCGTGAGGATGTCTTTTATCCACTCGTAATGTTCTTGGGTGACAAGCTCATCATACCGGAAGACGTGTCCCTTATGTACAATATAAAATAAGTCGATAGCCATGTCAATCCAGTCTGGATTAACGTATCGGGCAGGGCAGGAGATCTTGAGGATGTCTTTCATTAAGTCAAACAGTTCGAATGTCTTTAGTGGCTGTCCATAGATAAATGGAATCTTCGACCAGGACGTGTTTTCCTGTTCGCCTTCTCCAATCTGACTGATTACGTTGAAGATCAACATCTTTCTGTTGAGGAACTTATTGTCGTGTTGTCTGTAGTCCGCTGGGTTGGAGATGTTCGTAAAAGTATCGGAATCAACCATGGCTCCTGCTTTCGGAATAGGTTTCCCAGGTGCAATTCCTCGGCCTCGTTGCGGAAATCTCTCTGGGGGAGCCTGCTTTGGCCCGGGTTCTCCTGGTCTACGGTAACCGGAGAGATCGGACCTGGTAGATCGTCCGCTTTGCGGTATCGTACACTTCAGGCTACATTCAGCTGCAAACACATAAAGTGATTTAATATTAGAAGATGAAGATTGCTGGTCGGTTTTTCGTGCATAGTTTCGATTGTTTCAGTACATGCGCTTGGTTGAAGTATTCCAAAGCAGGCACTGGACTGCAGGGGTGTGCCAGTGCAGTCTTTACTGACGGAAACCTCAATATCGTTTTCTTTCCACAGGGGTTGATTGTCTTTCCTGAGGTATTTGCAGATTTTCCTGTTCTCTGGGAGTTCTGCTGGCTTCACGCACATTACATCGTTGGAAGTTATGAAAGCTTGCCCATTCAGTATGTAAACATGGTCACTTGAAGTGGAGGTAGCTTTGGTATCCTCAGAAATAAATCCCCATCCAACATCACTTCCGAATCCCTTTCTGTCGCACACTACCCCAGTCTGGTTCCAATTACTAGGATCGTTGGAGAGCTTCAAGCCTATAATCTTAGACTTGGTCTTATCATCTGTCAGCTTGGTGCAAATTTCGTCTGCAAATCCATCTGCTACTTCACAAGTGTCTGTCCAGATGCGGTAACTATTTAACAAAAGTCAGCGATCTTTGAGCTTACGTGTATCAATGGAATTTTGCATGGAAATCACGTAGACTTACATTCCTTTGATGCACACGCAGTCTGGCCTGGAATCCCCAAAATTATACCCACTGCCGCATTGCTCTCTGGATCTTTCTATTTTGGTTGTTCCATCACAAAAACTGATTGACGAGGATTCTACCGAAATGATGTGCAGGAAAGTGGAGACAGCTAAAAATGCTGATTTAATTTCCATATTCCTTAGGTGCGAACAAGGCACGTACTTTTCTAGATATAAGAAACTGAGGAGAAATTTCTGAGCGTGATGATTCGCCTAGAATGACCTTGGAGGAACAATTACGTTATTATACAATCACAACTCACAATACACTTGATTTCTAAAGCCTGAAATCAAAGGTGAAAGTTTTTGTTTGCTTATGAAACTAATATTGTCGAGTGCATTGTGAAGACAACTGGAAACGCTTAGAACAATAAATACCCAAATATTCGTAATTGATTTTGAAATATTAACTGTCAACGATTGAAATATTTATTTCCGGTTGTAAATAAAAGAAAGTACATTACGTGCTCCATTATGCTTCATACTACTACATTTCTCGAAGCGTTTGAAAACTCTAAAAGTGTATAACTAGAGGCTAGATATTGTAGTACACAACTGTCCGGTTGAAATCATCCTACTTACCATCATCTTCATTCACTTTCAGTAACACCCAATGGAATTCTGTTTGCGTATCTTCAAATAAATAAATGTGTGTGTAATAATGTTTCAAAACGATTGAACAATGGTTTTTTAAGTTTAACAGAAATTCAAAGAAGACTTCTGCTTATAAAGGTATTTAATTGATGATAAATACTGATGATTTATGAACTTTCAAAACTGAGTTTTACAGAATAATTAAACAACACGACGGAAATTTACACAAGGATCATCCACAAAAGTCATACTAGTCATACACCTGTAGGTTTCCATTACAAACCTCTATTAAAATTCCACGACAAAATATGACTGAATGAAAAAGTATAAATTACAATCAGTCAAAATCTAACAAAACTTCTTTTTGGTACTAATATAATAATATTACTCCTACATTCACGTACAAACAAGGCTTATCATTCGAGTAGTCGTGGATTTATGGCATCACAATGCATTTAAACTAAACTTAACGGATACTCTTAACATTATCCCTTGAACGAGTTAATGCCAACTTAAACTAGTAATGCATTGCTTAGTAAGTCGTTTATATATTTAAAACTAGTAATTAAAACATGTTTCATCACAGTTAATAATGCAGAGGCTATTTCTCTGCTTGCTTAAGATTTAAGTACGTGACACAATAGAATCCAGTCTTGAGCGTAGAATTTCACGGTTCCACGAAAAGCAACGATCGCTCGGCTGGTTACCAGTTTGGGCCAGGTTCCTTCAGTGAACTTTTATTACTCCCACTGCTTCCGGTGCTTTCATTCGACCCTCGTCTAAATCAAATTACACGGTGATTAATCCGAACTCTACTGAGCTCTCTACAGGGAAGTTGCGTAAATAGTTGTCATTACCTATCCTGAGTTTCATGCCCATCAGGTCCTTGTCTTTTGTGACTTCTTATGTCAAACCCCGTAGAAATAAATCCACTGGAGCCTGACCTACTTTTCTCAGAATTACTTGAGTCTCGTCTTCCATTGGAAGAACCTTCCTCGTCACCACTTCCCTTTCTTTCCAAAGACGCTCTTGGAAGCAGTCCCATGTGTTTCTGTCCTTTGTACACAATTCTACTCAAAGGTAAATGCGAAGGGTCCAAGTCCAATGGATTCGACAACTGGACAGTCAACGTAGAATGAGGATTTGAAGAGACTGGATCGCTTTTCGATTGACTTCTGCTCAACAACCCAAGTCCGAAACTTGAGACTGACGAGCTGGAATTTGTTCTCTCCACGGGCACAGGTTTCATTTCATTCTGTTGTTGGGCATTTGAACAAAATACACACTCATCACCATCGATCATGAGAATCACAACGAGAGGTTAGTAGTAGAAGGAAGAAAGCATCTTCATGTTAGTTGCAGACGAAGTCTAATTATAGGGGAAAAGTAAAGGAGATCGTTAATATGATTAGGAGCTTAGTAAAAACAAAGGCAAAGATTATAGACGCTCCACCAAAGAAAGATGAGGAAGGAGAAGAGATAAAAGGAGAGAGAGTGAGAGTGTAAGTCTCGTGTTAGCTAATCAATCTGAATTTTTGCCTGAGTTTCTTCATGATGATCAGCCCCAATTCCTGAAGAGGAAGAAGTGCTGGTCGATGAGTCGTTCGAATCGCTTCGTCTTATTCGAGTCGGGTCGAGCTGAAATGCAGATGATTTAAAGTATTTAAAATTCTTCTCATGGCGTTTCAAGCATAAATTGTAATTTGGACTGATTTGGTGATACTTGAAATGTTTCTGTGAGACGACTCTGTCTGCGGAAGCTAACAGACTTGGGGGACTTGGTGGGTGTAGGTGCTGCGAGTCTTGCAAGGGCTGGATTTTTTGCAAATGCATTGTGAAGTGCGGGTCTCAGAGGCGTTCCATCTGGTCTGTGCATCATGTGGTGAGGATAACTCCAGGGACTCTGTGTACCAATTTATGAGGAGAAATATGAAGTGAAGTAGAAGTTTTTTGTTACACATATCATCTCATTAAATCATAGTTCATCATTAACCTTAGGAGGATCCATTTCATAGCCTTGATTTATGACTCCATTGGGACCGTACTTCTCCCCATTATCATTTTTGTCTCGTTTGGAAAGAGTTCTAAGAAGCAAAAAGCAAATTGAGTTCAACCTCACATCCTCAACACATTTCATATCCTGCAGAAACTGCAAATCATCTTAGATTTAGATGTAACCTCAAGATTTTTCTTCCAAAGCCCATTGGCTCAGGGTCCTCGAGAGACCGTTTTCCACTGCCTTTCTTCCTCCTTGTGTAATGACTCTCCTCAATTATAATGTGTCTGTCAAATGGAGTACCATAATCCACTTCCAAAATTGTGGAGAATTTGTGAGGGTACATTAAATCAACGACGGCAATTACGGCTCCGACAGAGAAGCAGAGAATACCTTCAGACATCAAAAATTAACATCAATTTAACACAAGACTTACACACTTACAGCAAGACTCTCAAATGAGACTCTGTCTCCTTTGTATTAGATTCTTTGTGACAACGGAAAATTGCACCCTAATTGAGAGTTTGGTATATTCGTAACAAGATTAGCCACAGAGAAGTTTGACAAAAGGAACGAAAGCGTCCTTGGTGTCAATTTATGCCTGATTTGCAGTGACATTAATTCGATGCGACTGCTGGTGGCTCAGGTTGACTGAGTTTCCTGGTTTGATAAGACATTAGTTTGCATTTACAAGACATATATTGCTGCACTCTTTAACAAGATGTGTCGTCTTGTGTTGCACAAACTACTTCAGTCACATTGCTTTACATCACTCACTGCTAGGTACCTTAAAATACCTTATTGATTTGCATGGATGATTCTGTTTGCACAGGACTAATCTACTTTATGAGTGCGATCAATCGAATCAACATATCGTGCAGAGTGTTGATTAGATTTGAGGATTTAACACGCTTAAAAATATGGAATTTATTGCACCCCGTGATGCCGAATAATTCGCGTTACGTCAGCTTGATGAGTTGATACAATTTTTTCCGAGAATAGCAAACTGCTTTACAAAATCTTAGACTGTCTCAGAGTGTCGAGGTTGTCCTTGAGTTGATTTCGGATGCATGAAATCAGTGTAAAAAGTAATATGGAAAAAAGTTGATTTACCTGCAACGAGTACAAGCCAGTAACACCATCCAAATTTGAACACAAGGAAACTATCTTCGAAACGAATCATGAGTCCCTTCGTGGGAATGAGAAGATAGTAGAGGACATTGGTTGTGATCATAAGTCCCCCTGTCACGACCATTTGGTAGGCTCCGTACCGAGGCACGACTACGAGCAACAAGTTCATCAACATCCATGACGCAAATGATGCCCTGGATAAAACAAAAAAATTGATTTACATCATCCTTGTCAAAATATTTTTGCTCAAATGCCTTTCCACCCACCGACAACCGCCACAATTCTCGTGAATGGTTCTTATTCATTCATGGATGGATAATAATAATAATATATGTGTCCGCATGCAAAGAAGAACATCCGGGTCTTAACAGTAATGATGATAATGATTGTTCGGAATCTTCAAGGTCTGCATTAAAACCTTAATCATGAATGAATGACGACAGCAGGAGGACTCAACACTTCTTGATGAGCATATTAGGTACGCCTTTTTCTCACATAATGACATCGTTTTGCGGTTAATAGCGACAATAAGCTGAGATCACCTTGTCCCATCGCTCATTCCTACCGGATCAAATGATTCGAATGATTCGATATTTTCCTACTACCTCAAGTCAAGTAGAGACTCTTTTGTGAATCATTCGTAGAGGAGCAAAAACAGAAAAATTCATTTCGGACCAGCAACTCCAACTGACTAATGGGTCAAAGTCACCCTAACAAAGTGTACAGATGAGGACTTGTAAAGATGTAAAAAGGCACTCTTCATGAGCGACAAATACGAAATGGGTGAAGGTGATCTGCACACTCACATATTTCTTGGTGCAATTTTATTCCTCTTGCATTACAACCGTTTGTCTCATTCTTCTCCTCGTCAATGCGTTCTACTCGAGTTAGACTAAGTTTAGACATCGACTTCCATGGTTTAGACATTCAATAAAAATATTTACAATGCATCGCGTTCTCCCTTTTTAATCAATCACAGGGCATTGTGTTCGTCTCCTCTATTTCCCTACAATGGATACCGCAACAACCACACGGAATTTACTTTGGGAGATTGAAGGAATTATAAGATTAGCGTATTATATGACTTACTGAATGCATTCTTCCTTTACGCAGGTAAGCTCAGTGCCGGTCTAATGTCGAATGTTCCTATCAACTTCATTTCTACGAATTGTTAGCGATTATACCGATGTAAAAAATTCATACCCTTTTCTGTGCTAATAAATGTTAGTCTTGAGTTTAATGCAAGTTAAATTGATTGTAAGTTGTTAGAGGTACACTTAACAATCGTGAACACAGTATGAGCTGCATTATAAAAGTTTAATTTGCTGTAACAATTAACAATGGAATAATTTTTCGTAAATTCAAGCTTTTCAAATGCCGACTGTTAAAATGTAAAAGAGCACTAGACAAGAACTCGCTTTATCATCGAAGAAAGGCTTTTTATAATTTGGTCTCGTGTGCAGAAAATCCATGAGATTTCGAGGATTTTCCAGTGTCACTGTACATTTTTGGGATTCATTCGTGTGTAACACAAATGTATAACTGGTTTTGGCAAGCAAACGTGTGAGAGATAAGCTCGTTGGATTTTTAATGAGCCTGTGTAGCGTCTTAGCTAACCGTGTGCCATATGCTGCAATGTTTAGTAATGCAACTTGCTCGATCTTCGCAGTAACTAAACATCCTATGAGGCTGCCATTATAATCATAATAAAGATTTCGTCAAGATCGTACGAATCTTCCTCTTGAATTGCATGCACAAGCTTTCCGCATCAACAACCTCGTGTGTTGGGGAATGCGTGTGAATAGAGAAGCCCTTATGAAGGATTAAGTGATTAAGTGGCTTACCATAAAAGTATCGACCCGTAGTACCCTGCTTGTCTGTAAGAACGGCCCCAACAGAAGCCTTCTTCATCCATACTGAAATACTCCACAACCGTAAGGATTGGATATGGCAAGCCTTTGACTAGTGCTTCGCGGAATTCTTCGTGAATATCTGTCGCAGAAATCCAATGGAACCTTTCATTGTAGTCGATATCCTCCCTGAGTCCTCCGGTTTTTGAGGAATTATCGAACAAACCGGTCCCAGTAAGGGTCAAATCTACAATCCAAACCGTACTCATTAACTCCGGTAATGTTAATTATAATCCCGTTCTACAAAATGAACTTGGTGTACCTTGAAGTGTAACGTTGAAGTGCATAAGCCCAATGTGAACTCCAATGTCCGCACCCAACTTTTCCCTGGAGAAAGCTCGGTAGTAGCTCATGATGGAGGTGTCTGCTACATGCCAAGCCGACCCGAACTTGCTCACTGCAAAATTTAAAATTTCATCATTATTGTATTTGAAGTATAACATTTTCAGAATGATGCAAACAATGCTAATGGTACTAGTACTATTTGTTATTATTTTTGAACTTTGCTGAATACATTCTCAACCTAAACAACTCTCATCTTCAATCTGTACGCTTCTACCATTTAAAAGCCCCACTACTTCCGAAAATTAACATAATGTAACGGAATTTATGTCATATTTTGTATTATTCGCGTGTACTTGTTCTTTCATTTCCAAACGGTAAGACTTCGAAAAGATCCTACAAATGAATGGGAATTACCAGTCCTGAATTGAATGGTGAATGCGTTTATAACTAAAAAGAGTTTATACACAGTTTGCTATATAAATCAAGTCACAATCACGACAGTTTGAGAAAAAGGACCTGACAATACCGACGGTAGGTCATTGAAGCGCATAAAATAGAATGCACCCAACGATTCTTTTCAAAAGATTCTCGTAAACGTTACGCAATGCCATTTAGTCTTGATTGCATCTTGTAGTCTTTAGCATTCGCTTTGCTCTGAAAACTCTTGGGGTGTAAAGATAAGACACGATAAGGGAGTCATTGTGGCATGAGAAGTGCAATTATAATTACATAAGTGTGGCATCCTCCTCCTCACAGTAATTGTGTATCAATTCGATTTGCACACTTTTCAATACTTTTCATTCATTTCACTCTCTTCGCCGTCTTTCAAGAGGGAGACCTACGGTTACACGCTACGATGAGACGGAGAGTGAGACTCCGTTAGGCATTTTTTTTCTTATTTTGGTGGTGATTAGGGTCGATCGATCGTACTAGTAATCTTGCAACACCTAGTCTTAACTGATCCGCAGATGTGATACTGTGCGATTGAATTGAAACAATCAATCTGTCATGCCCCCGAAAGAGTTTAACAAATCACTTCATGTCCTGATTCCTTACGTCATTTCTGTCTCAACTCTCTTTGCAAACGGACCACCGTGAATAGAATTAATTTGATTTCATGGCAAAGGTGTATTTTATTTTAACAGCGGCACGTCAATTTTACCTCGCCTACCGTCCTTTGTCATCTGATACAATGACTCGATGGATAAGACCTATGATTTCATAGATAAGTTTAAGCGTCTAGATTTAGTGTGCAGATTGATTCCACGCTGCATGTTTAACTATGCTTCATGCACTGATCTATGACAAATATACTGTCTAACATATATATGTCTGTGTGTCTAACATATTGATAGCTGAACCATCTCCATAAGCTTAGGGCATTAGCAGAAACCTGGTCTTATCGAGCTTCCAAACAAACGTACGGAGTTGCGAAGGTTTTCTAGAGTACGCTTTGAAGACGTAGAGCGAAAGCGTCAGCTTCGGGTTTTACCATTCAATATCCATCAAAAAGTGCTGTGTAGAATTTGACGAGTAAGATTTAAAATTCCTTAAAAGCTGAGAATTTGGAATCTTAAGATACGAGATGCTTGAAATTAAATAAGGTATGCTAATTACCACTACACCCTTAGGTTTGCTAATTGGCCTAATCGTAACGATAGTCTAGTTGGTCATCAATAGGTGAGCCATTATTGGTAGCGTTTACTGAAGAAATACACATGATTAGTCATTTACACAAAGTTAATGGCGTCGGAGATCGTTCTGATTCTGAAGGTTAATGAAAAGCGTGGCCTTGAACTACGTTAAGGAAATCGAGATGCGGAAGCCACACTTGTTTCGCCTCTCTAAACGTGGATATCACGATGGGATGCTATTCGCTTGAGGATAATAGATTCGGAAGCACCTTCCTACACTTCCTGCAACATCTTTCATTAACAATCCAAAACACTCCTGTTCATCGCAAGATCACGCAAACCTTTTGAGAAATGCTGCAAGTCACACATTGCCTTTTATATAACTTATCTTAACTTTGCAGTCCTAGAAGAGCTTTAGCAAATCTGTAAAGGCCAGGATATAAAAAGAATATCAAACTAGTATTATGCATTCTTCTTCAATTAATAATAATTTATATAATAACCTTCTTGCTGTGCACAGTAGAGATTTTAAGAACTTAAAAAAATATGAATTGTAAATATCTAATTTCCTTCAATTCAACTTTCTTTCGTCTTTTCCTATTATTTTATGATACTCCTTCAGTGCCAAAATAATTTCAATTGATTATTCTTTCCATAACACATTACGCAGCGAGTGTAAGACTTAAACTAAATATTGCATCACAATGACCTTAAGCAAGCAGCTAGCTCATGCAAGTCAATATTCTTATTTGTCTTAACTATTATTAATTATTGCTGCAATTGCAATATAGCTGTGAAGGAATATCCCATGCTTAAACCAAGACTTGAAACTGTATCCGCTGTATTCTTAAGATTACGTCGGCTCTTGACGCGAAGATGAGCTGTGCAAAGATAATTAAAGGGTTTAAAACTTTAGGTACATAAACCTGTTGGAAAATGTGTGTGTGTGTGCAGAGTGAAATTGAAAGTGATAATCGTAGCATCTGCATAAATGCTTGTTAAAGCTAAACAAGCCAAGCAATCACCTGAAACAGCTCTATTTTCCTAATTCATTAGAAGGTTTAGGATTTTTATAGCCGAGTATTACACAAGAGAATGTGTATGTGTGTGTGTGTGTGGATGAAAACGAGAGTCTTTAAACTATCAACAGTCCCATCGTCACACAATTCACAATGATATAATAGAAGAAGAAGAACAAAGACAAATTATACAGAGTGAATGATAGTAAACGCATTGAGTGAAATGTTGATGCTCTACCTTGACATACTATTGTACATTGCCTATCCAATAATACCATTGTGAGAAACACACACACACACTCTCTGAAGCTTAATGAATTCTATGATAATAAAAGAACTACAAGTGAAATTCGCTAAATGCAAAGTCGATGCTGAGGAGACAGACCCAAAAATAGCTTGACGAGTGACACGACATCGCATCCCCTCCACTTTGTGCACGACTCGTAATGAAAGTTCTTTACAACAATTAGTATGTTTCGCAATATTCTCTTAGTAATTAATGTATTCGCTAATTTTCAGTCTACATATTGCACACCTCACAAGTCAAAGGGTTTTTCAGAGTGGACATCCCTCCTCCTCCCTTGAATACGATTAAGTATATTCATTATCTCCTCCTGATCATCCTATTGGGATCTCTCTCGCTTTTATTTGTCACACACATGGAAAGTGATTTATTACGAGATTTCATCCTCCTCCATCCTTTCAGTTTGACTCAATTCATCTTAATCAAATACCAAATCTGAATATTCACGAGTACTGTGCGTGCTTCACATACGCATGTAAGGTAAATGGGTGTTTCTTTAGGCTAATTTGTTCATATCTGATGTGCATAACTACTAATCCATCAAGTATATGGCTGTATGACAATCCTTCTGTACACTCTGTATGCATTGATGTACATTCCACACACTGTACACAATACAATTCTGCATAATTTCATTCATATTATGAATATGGTCATATGAGACCACTTCAGGCCATATGACTTAATTTTAGAATGAATACTCGCCAAGCATCCCTAATTAGTCAGAGTGGAGCCACTGGAAATTACACTCAATCTCCCTTTGCAGCAAGGCTAACTTATTATTGCCTCATCAGTACACTTAGCATGAGATGCAACTGTAGGCTGTAGATAGTGAACCTAAAATAATTTTGCACAAATATTCATAAGACTGCATGGCTTCGCTAAAATATTATAATGATGAATTATAATTTTAGAGGTGGGCTTTTCCCTTAAGGTTTCTCTGTTTTTGCCTGCATTTATGTTTATTATATTCCACGGGGTATTACGTGAGGAGGGTAGTTAGAAGAAAGTGAAGACAAAAGTAATAAAATAATTCTGCATGTGACAATGCAGGAAGAACCTTGAATCTTAACGTGATCAGGTAAAATAGGTCATGGCCCAAATATTAGTAGAGTGATATCATCACAGGTACGAGATTTCACTTCCTCGTACCCCTCTCCACACATCGTACACGCAAAAAGCCAAATCTTAAGAGCTCATCTGCTGCAGCTGTGAAGAAGAGGAATCTCCTCCTTATTTATTTAATAATGACTCCTCGCTGAGAGCTTGAGACAACTTTTACATAACAATGCTACATAATAATGCAAATAAGGAATATTCAATAGCTAAAAGATGAGCTACGTACCCTTGGAACGTATTGTTATTGTTTGTTTTCAATATACGTTGGGATATTGCGAAACCTTTTGCAAGATGATGGGAAACTACTAAAAAAGCGTATTTTGCATGACAGGTACTGTGAACTATGATATCAGCTGAGACTTGTGTATTGTGTCATTATTTTTTTAAAGAATTGTAGAAAAATTAGCTGGAAAGAGAAACGAGGAGAATCTTTAACTAGATCAGATAAGGTGAGATATCATTTTAGATAAAAATGATTTTGGGTACAGGTTACAGTAGACAGATCACAAGATGCAATAAGTTGCCCTTGCACTTGTGCAATTTGACGTGTATGTGTAGAACGTACACTTGAACAATGCGGCTTTTAGGAATTACACACACACCCAAATCCTAATGAAGATTTTGCAACAGCAACTGTTTTTCTTTAACCACATTCATTAATGTTATTACTCATTGGTTTTCATTTTGACATTCCAAAATGCGTAAGTTGAGCAACATGAGCTATTGGTGGCTGTATAATAATGAGAGGCCTACACAGTCAATTCGATTATTTTGGTCTTTGCTACATGGAATCCAATTTGTCCGTGAAGGACGATAAACTCTTTCCTTCTTCTTGCACGTGTTCCTTTCAGGCTAACCCGTGTTAAAATTTTAAGATTAATTGCACTCTAAAAAATAATTTGAGAGTGCAAAAGTCTGATGCTCTTGTTGGTTTTGATGATTAGCTTATTGTCTGAGGCTGTCTGAGAATCTAATCAGGTATTAAGATGAGATAAAACAAGTCTGATGGCTACTAATGAGCTTGTCATGATCCAAGTGAGTCATATTTTCGAAGAAAAGATTCCAGGTGCGATTGCCTAGCCTTATAAAGAGCGCAAAGTGTAATACTCCCTACTCCATTTACAAATGAGACTGCTCCAGTTCTCCGAAACAATGCTAATAATATTTGCAGCAGTATTGGTGCAGCGTAGACATTACTACCGAAGTAACACTAGAAGATGAGACTGAGAGAACTTAAACTTACCAAGAATTGCTGATCCAACGAAAAGACTCAAGGTAACACTGGTGAAGGTTGTAAATCTCTGTAAAGAAAAAAATTTGCATTCAAATGACACATTATTAAACTCTCATCCTCAATCACGCAGCATCTTTGGCTGCAGTCCTGAAAATTCTTGCAGGTTGCTGCAGAGAATAAAGAAGATTGCATACAAAGCAATTTGTAGATCTGCAGCTTCATCTCCATTCCTGTAAAAGGCGAGGTTGAGATTATGATTACTTGCCTCTTTACGGACTCCAGGAAAGATGATGACGAACGCGATGAAAAGGGTGAAAAAGAGGACGTAAAGACTTATGGTAGGAACATCTCCAGTGACCGGGGTCCGGTTACTGTAGCTGTAGAGTGTAGGTCCGCCATCACTGCGGAACGCATCGAACCAGCCTCTCATGGTTGGGCAGCCTTCCACAGAAGTGTCCAAAGACCGTCCTCACCTGTGGAGACAATAAACTTGAGTTAAATAAATCGCTTGAGCCAAAGGAAATTCCCGTGTTGGACCGAAACCGGATGAAGTTGGTTTTTGGCTTCTTCTTACTAGCCTGACGTGAAGTCATAGAATTCTTAAATAGATAGAATGCCAAAAAATTTAAGTGCAATTGATTATAACGACCTAAAGCACAATTGCCAAGCTCAACTTATGATGATGAATCCTCCAGACACTTCTGCAGTTAAATAAACACGAATTACTTGAGTTGCGATACTTTTGTGCACGGAGTCATCGATGGAAGTTATCTCATTCATTCATCTCAAGAGATGCTTATGGCTTGTTCAAGTAAACTATTGTGAGAGAGGTGCATAAGCAACTACACATCTTCTAGCATTGATCAAGTAAACCAAAACCAAACTCGAAGATTTGCACAAGAGATTGCAACTGAGGAAGACACGACCTTGAAAATACGTAGACCGCATAACGTGAAATCTTCCAAGAACGATCAAAATTATACAACAAAGGGAGAATCATTAATATCGTGGATTTTGAGCGGATATTGCCAATGAATCATTCAACTACCTTCATTCATTTGAGCAAGTAACTCTCAAGTACTAACAAGCTATGAGGTAAAAACAAAAGGTGTAATGCAGGAAACACGAGAGTCTGATAAGAAGCTATGCATTTGCTAACAGCGTGGGAGTCTGAAGTACATCATCCTCCGATTTCAATCAATGAGACCTTCTTCATTGTCCCATTACTTCATAAAACTTTGTAAGGCGATTTTCACAAGGCAAAATTAATACTAAAAAAATCAGAGTGACAAGAACTTGTGCATTCAATTAATTTTCACCATCAATCACACACACCACACAAGTTATAAGTACTTCCAGTATTTGTAATTTCATGAGAGCTGTTGCAGTTTAATGAGTAAATAAGGTACATCCTTACAAATCAGGGCTAAAAAAGTTGTAAAATATACAATTTTCCTCACAACTTAAGTTCGTTTGCAAGTGTGTGTGTGTGTGTGTGTATGTGGGTGGTGGCTACTATAAGTTAACGATGAATCATTCCTTGGACACACGTGTGAATCTTATGTCATGGTAAAGTCCACTGCAGGCCAGTAGATCAAAATATTAATGCTACAAATATTATCAAATATTATTTCATGTTTGATTTCACCATCACTTTCAAGCTCACCAAAGATATAAGGACCAAAAAAATCTATAGAAAACTTGATTTTTCAAACTTCTGAATAAACATTATTTGGAATCGTTGTCTTAAAAGTCCAGTTTATCAAAATATTATTGCTAAAAAATTAACACGGTCCATGTATGACTCTACTAGTATTAATTAGTACAATTTTGGTGGCCCTTAAAATCTTACTTCAAAACCTTTTTAAAAACTTCTTAATAAAGACTATTTGGAATCGTTGTATTAAAACTTTAAATAATACTATAGACGCTTTTTCATTAACACAAATTCGGAGTCAATCTTTATACTAACGCTTTGATAATTCAAACTAATATCACGCTTAAAACTTAAGCACTTCAATCTGTTTGCAGTTAATTAACGTGGCATGGGAAGATTATACACACCAACACTTGCAATTTCGGGAATACATCGAAGAGAAGAAACACTTGATTAAGCATTTTGCACACTTGCATGCAATTTGCAACAATAAAGGAACGGTTTTCAACATGAATTTGTATTTTCTTACGATTTCTGAATCGTATGAAAATGCAGTAGAAGTAGAATGGAAACACAGAATTACTTATCGTGTAAGTAAATCGATGATGATGATGACACAATCACACAATGAGATTAGGAATAGCTTGCACCTTTCACTTAAACTTACGATGGGATGATGATGAAAAGAGGTAATAATACTGGAGCACGTGGCCCGTGGGGTGTGACACACATAGGACAA
This sequence comes from Isotomurus palustris, assembly GCA_034696625.1. Classification (NCBI taxonomy): domain Eukaryota; kingdom Metazoa; phylum Arthropoda; class Collembola; order Entomobryomorpha; family Isotomidae; genus Isotomurus; species Isotomurus palustris. The sequence goes on along the minus strand of JAQGAD010000478.1, from coordinate 13,387 downwards.
TGGAGTTGCGAAAGAATATCCGGTGCTTTTGCGAAGTCTGATGAGGAACTGAGGATCGTACATGCAGAATCACTAATAGTCATTTAGCAATAGTGACCCTCAAACAGCCACCTCAAATCCCTCATCAGTCTGACCAAGGTCTCCCGTACCTCCACGGCTCTAATCTGCATCTTGGCTTCCATTGTTGTTACCTGTCCCTTCCATCGACTAACCCTTTCCTACCTCTGTGCTATACCCTCGTCAACCTTGAATCATCTTTAGGATCCCCGGGTCAATGGCTCTTCCGATTCTATTTCCTTAATTCCTTCCTGTTCATTTCCTTCTAATGAATCTGATCAACCACGTCCATGTGGAACAACACAATTTATCCATGTGTAATTTATGGCCCAGCCATGCACTTGTCTCAATTAGGGTTGGCATTTTTTATCCATAAAAATTAATCAAGACATTTTGTAGACGCTTATTGCTGAAAGGCACTTCAGGAACTACCTGTCAAATTACACATGTGATAATTAATTTAATCTCAGGTAATGATTTGTATGTGGCATAAATTGCAGGGTTGTTTCGAGGAACTGTAGAACATCTACAAGACACGTACAAATATTACAAGTCTATAGCCAAAGGTGTAACTCAACCAATGTTATGAGTTTGGTATAATGATCGGTGAAGCGTAGACTTATAATGTCATAAATCATAATCTTATTAAAGCTATAATCCCAATTATTTTCTTGGTAATTTTGCTGTCATTATAACCTTTGAATCCATAAAGGGTCTCTCTCATCTCTTCACAGTCTAAAGTCTAAACCCTTGAACTTAAATTACGTGATGAACATCTTTCGTTTTACTTGGCTCAAGGCACCTTGGCATTGCGTTTCTTGCGTTGCATCACTCCACTCCTCACGTGTACTCGTCAGTGGTTTACTACATATTTCTCAACCTCATTTAAACCAAAGTAATTTCTCAGTGCTCAATTTCACTCCTACCGTAAAGTATATGCGACTTGGTTAATAGCTAAAGCATTTGCATTAGTATGATGGACCTAGCAACCATACTCAACTGCTAGGATTCAAACCTCGTTTAACAATAAACTGGGCCTGAAATCTCACATTGTATAGTGCTGAAGTGTCTGAATGAAACTTACTTTCATTTAGTCTTTAGAAGTTCGTGTTAGTTTGTGCACCTCATCTGAATACACAAATGATACAAAGACTGACTAATAAACTCTGAAGCTGAAGACGAAGAAACGCCGGAAATGATTTGATAATTACTGCATATGAGTTAAGGTAGAAAAATCAATCTGAACACAGGATAATAAATTCATATGGTTGGGTAGAAGGAAGGGAGACTTTTTAGTAATTGCTGTCCCGAAGTAATAAAAAGACACACGCCCATGCGGAAATACTTTTATGGTCAGAGCTTAGCGATATTACTCCTAGGCAGTACCATGATTCATGAGTAGCGTGTTTGCGAAGACGAGTGCACAGATATTCCGATCATGTCATCATTCACCTGAATCAATAACAACAATGGAATGGATTGAAAACAGATCTCTCGATTTGATTCAAGTCAGCAGGAAGGAAGATCTCAACGGCGATCTCACATGAGGAAAACCTAGAACGAGATTTTGGTGATTAGCCTAAAGCCGTGTGGTTAGTCTTTCCTTTAGCCAACCTACTCCTGCTCCCAAGTGTCTTTCCTGTCTCTCCATTTTCAAACTTGCTAAATGCCGACCTTCACGCTTATTTATTAGTTCATCAAAATTAACCTTACTTCAGCCATAACATTAATGCTCTCTAGTTATCCATGCTCGACTCTACGCCATGGCTTCTTCTTTGCTGTTTAACGATGCGACACACGGTTAGTCCATAATTTATATCATTTCCGTCACCAACTCTGTTGTGAGATATTGAAATCACTTAATCAAGTCTGATCAAGTCAAAAACTCACAGACTTCTTCAGTCTGCTCTAGCTACTGGATCAGTGAGTTCTTTTACGAGGAGTTCCTCCTAACTTAATATTCATTTGATTTAAACGTTGTGAAAAACAGGAAACTTTAATAAGCAATTGTAATAATTAAAGATATACCTATCAGGCACAATTATTCATCTAATTAAACTACTTTTGTACATTAAGGCTACACGAATCACCATATTTAAGTTCACAATATTCACAAAAGGTGAGTTGTTGTCATTTTCTTGGTTGGCAGTGTACAGTGCTTCTTGGCAGCAAATAAGAAGAAATAAATCGCACAAATGGCACACTAAATATAGCCAAACACACTCTTTTGAGTCAACTAGTGCAAAAAGAGTTGCATTTATCAAGGTTTTCATGAGATTATTTACTCGCCCATTGATTAAGATGGTGAGAACCGTCACACCAATCTTATCAATGGAAAATGAATTTTTTACTGAGCCATTGTCTTAAACATGAAGAGTGCAACGTGTTTGTATGGCATTTCAGCCGAAACCAACTTCATGCGAAGACCTTAGCAGAGTTTAATTTGTAGTGTAATTCATTACTATTGCACCTCAAGACTCATGTGAAGAAGTTTGTGCAATATTCGCACAATACTCCCAGAGTCCATCCAAAAGACTTGCCCTTAATCTTTAAATGCGATTACTTCAACATTGTACAATTGTTTTGAGCTCACTATATATTGCAATTTTTTGTTTAGGCGAAAATTGAGTACTGCAACGATATTGTTAAACCTCGAAAGTTAATTCTAGCACAATAGAAGCTTCAATTCTTGTAGCCGATGAGACTAAACGAGAGTACTTAATAACCATAATACAATAGACAGTAAGTAACGACCTTCACCAATAAATAAACAAAATTTCCATTTTACTATGTAAACTACTCGCGATTCCATACGCGATTCAATATTGCGACAGATTTTCAGGAAACTATTGAGCTATAAAGTTGCGACGACTCTTAATATTGACTTGAGAACTTTATTATCGTCTATCTAACTGATGACTCTACAACTACATTTAAATATAATTAAGTAACAATAAAGCCAATAAAGTAATTATATAGAGTACACGTAAAGCATTTAAATTGTCACTAGCCGGTTATGTACAATATTCTCTGTATCTTTTAAAAAGTATTTTGCACCTGTCCGGAGAATGCAGAGTTGCAAAATACCATCAAATCAACTGAGCTCATAGCTCGACTTTCGACTAAATTAAGGAGGTCAATGAAGTTGAATGTGGTCATCAATCAACACGAATATTGTTATGAATAAACTTTCGCATACTCCAATGATAAGGACAACAATACTCCTCTAATAGCCACGAACGCACCGATAGTTGAAAGAGGATCTATTTTGACTATGTAGTTTGTACCCTTTCTTAGATGAGTATTTATGGCATATCATAATTACTATAACTCACCACGCAAAATAAACATGTGCATTATATGCAAATACAATTTGCTATTAGGTATTCACCAAAAGCTTCTTAAAAATGACCTGATGTGCAGGTGGGAGGGTCAGTACTCTGCCAATTATGTCATCTTTAATTGGACGCCTGTAACGTACTACAGTACTACGTTTGTCTCTAATAGCACACAAGCTTCTAAATGGATGATTCATGTCTTGCTTAAGTTTAAATAAGGTACAACATCTCTGCATGTTTCGCAAGGACTTGACGATTTTCACGCTTGACTCCAGCGGACACGAGAATCCAATGACAAACGGATCTATTATTTGTGACTTCCTCTGCTGAAGAAAGTAATTCGCACTGCTGTTCACAACTCAAGACACTTGAAGGAATGCACAATGACTTGGATTATAAAGACCGCAATTAATGGTGACTGAACTCTCTCTTCACCATTTGTTTTGACGAATAGGCCGATGCATTTTAATGACACACATGATTTAAGTTCCACTCGTTATCGTGAACGACATAACTTTTGAAAAGTAATTACACATGTGTACGTGTTTCTACTTCCTCGCCTCTTCCAACCTAATAACAACGTGAAGCAGAAACTGCCATGCGTAGCAAAATGAATAAATTATGTTTAATACGACTGTCAAAGTCTAATTTATCTTGCATTTGCTAGATGACCACTAAGTGAGTATTGATCGTTTTTTGTCTCCGGTCCTAAAATTTCGAGTAAATCTATAAAAATAACGAGGGACCTACTTTTAAGAAAAGTAAAACATACACACTAAAAAATCAACACGCATGTATGAAGCACAAAAACTTAAAATCCTTGTCGCAGGTTTTTTAAGTAATAACAATCAAAGCGTTAAAAATGAAATACCTTATTGGTTTTATATCTCATTATTCGCAATCACTGAAAGAGCAGTTCCTAAGCAAATGGTCCTCAGCATGACCATTCCGGATGGAGTGTTTAATCATTCATCCACAAACACAAATGTCCATCTCAAACTTATTATATTTCCATGCGTCGAAGGCCGCAACTTTCTTTGAATCACGTCTCACAACAATCAGTAACTCAATTAGCACTGCGAATACATTCGGACTCGTTCACAAGCAGACAAAAAGAAATTCATAAACCCGGACACTTGTTCACAGCACCACAAATGTTTGTAAATGTATCACCACCACAAATGTCTGAGTATAATGTCTTTGAGACAGGTTACTAAATCGTGGAGGCCACGAGAGAATGATGCACTCAGGATTTGCAGAGTCCAGACAAACACAAGGACGTGGAGTGGTTGTTGGAATTTGGAGATAACAACAATGAGTCAAGATGACTGGAGATGTAGGAGTGAGTGACAGAGATCACCTCAAAGGCACCAGCAAAAAACGCAAACAAACAGTGTGCGATCAGTTATGTAAATTGGTTTGTGAGATTCTTCCGAGTCTCGAGTGCCTACTACTTTTAGTGGCAGGTAGGGAGGCAAGTAGGGATGAGGTTTTGACTGAACTATGAGGTAATGTTGGACGAAGAAGGCAGGTTTGGAAGTTGCTTCTGAGTAGTACAAGTTGAGATTGAAAGTGAATTGAGTACATATCTACATAACGTAATGGCCCACCGTCAAATGGACATAGGAATAATTGTAAGGAGCAGTCATAATGATAATCCTCAGCAGTCCTGCGACGTTCACGTTACTATTGAAGCATTTAGCGTTGTTTGTAACTCGTCTTTCATAAGTTTAAAGCAGCGTGGTTCTGTGAAGTCGCCTCTCGTCATTACTGTTGCACCAACAGCGTAGTAGCAGCGAGAACGAATATCGAGTGTGCGAACCCCATAATTCTCTAGGCAGTAGGCATCATCAGCATCAGCAAGGGTAAATCGCTACGTGTCTAATGTTGCACACAGAACTTATGTAAAGGGGTCACTTGAATCCTTTTTCATTGTTGTGAATCTGTTTTATCATTATCTTGAGATATGCACAGGGAAAGGGGGCCCAGCAAGCGAAGGGAACCGCACAGCACAGCCAAAAAGTAACCCCCTTAGATATTGTAATATCATTGTTGCATCAAATGTTGTCTTGTGGGAATGCAACTATATTTCATCTTTATTTTTCTATGCAATCAGACAAGACGCGGTGGGATCGCACACACAGGGACTCTTTCCATATTCCCGTCTTCAGGTGACTTCGTATATGTGCAAGAAGTGGAGGAATTGAGGATATATTTGTGTAATTTTGTAAACCAATTCGGCTTGCTTGCTAAACCTCAAACCAAATGCAGTAGTTTTTGGTAGCACAAAATGCATTGATATTTCATCTGAGACTAATGAGCTAAGCATGTACTGTCAACCGTCACTTTTTATATGCACACCTACATAGGAGCTCAATGAAGTTTACACTTTTTATTTTGAGCTCAATTGACTCGTACCTTGGGGTTAGCATGTGCCTTATGTGAAACTAACTGCCAATATCCTCAAAAAATGTAGTGTCAACGAATTAGTCTGTGTATCAAACTACTGTCCTATATTTGGACATTGCATGCTCCACAAAAAAAGCAACAAAAAGTGCAATTTACTATTCAAAATTTACGGATATCGCACTAAATGATACGAGAAGTCGAGAAGACGTGTCTATGTGTGTGTGTGTGTGTGTTTGATGAATACAAAATGAAATGAACTTTCCCTACTTACTTGATGACATAAAAAATGTGTGGATTTGTTTGCCGAGGCGTCATGTGTCATGCATTTAGATGGATATCCATGTGGGCTAGTGTAATGCTGCATTGTTAAATATTGGGTGGAATGACATAAGCTGAAACAGAGACGAGATGTATCTACGAACATGCATATTATTTAGATCTCGTCACTCCATGCTGAGTTAAGATTTATCGCCGTAACTTAACTACGTGTACAATTAGTACGTGAGAATCACCGTCTATTTGGCGATAATGGGTATAACTAAGCCTTTTTATCCTGCAGTTAACCATGGCTTAATGACCATTGTTGCTGCGAGACTTTAACATATAAATTAGCAGTTGTTCTCATTATTGCTTCGTAGGTTTAGACTTGGGTTACACAATTTTAAGTGTGATTATGCGGCGTAGACTGCTTTTAAGTTACTGAGCAAGATGGAATAATAATATTCGCCATTCGCCCTTTAAAAGTGCTTCAGGATATAATAAATAAATAAGTCTACAAAGAGGAATCCTTAGAATCGCATCGAGACAATGGGATTTTAGCCTGAGAGATAAATCGTTGATAATTAATAACTTGATGGTATTGGTTTTTAAGTGAGTTGCTGTTCGTGGTGAATGTCTTGTTTTCCACGATTGACTAAGACAATTATAATAATTGATTCCCTTACATAAAGATCATTCATGCTTCATTAACATTAATACAATTATATTCAGATTTATTCAAGATCGGTAGCTTCTCAGACAAGTCAATAAGGATAAAAGCTTTCCATGCAAAACAAACTGTCAATCGCCGTCAGCATGGATGGTGGTAATTGGCGTAAGTGTAAATTGGGTGTTTAATATACAAATAATTTGCAGAAAAGATATGAAGGTCGCCGTTACCGAATCACCTTTACCGAACAAGACAGAAGGGTCGCGTTTCCTTTGTAGATGACGAGCAGACAAAAGATAATGAGAGTATGTGAACAATGCGTGTTGTACAATAAATCGTCTTTGATATCTGCAAGAGATGTGATTCACACTTCTTACTTTTTGGCTTGGGTTTCTTCGAGAAGGTAACAAATAAAAGGGCCACTTCCAAAAGACAGCTACTCACCCTTCGCTGCTTCTCTACTGTCCACTCTGCTATCTCTCCATTTTAATATCAAATGCAGACGGCCTGCACTACACTCAGCCAATTATAATTTTCCTTACAATTAACGAAAAATAAAATGATAATAATTATTTTTAATGCAACCATTCTGTGTCAATGTCGTGAATACTCAGGGCTATCAGCGCCCTGGTCCTTTCGTGTTCATACTATAACGCTTAATATTCAGGAATACAACACGATACGTCTGTCAACATCCGCTATTTCATAAGAAGTATTCATTTAATATCAATTCAGTTTTCTTTATAGACACTAAAATGTGCTTTTACGCACAATTTTATTCATACATTTACAATTGTGAAGAGAGGAATAAAATTAATTTGTGAATATACGCCTTTTAGCAAAACTACAGGCAAAAGGTAAAACTTTAGATTAGTTAGATAAGAACGTGGAGGGATCTGTGTATCTATACAATACCAGTCTAAGACCTACATGTGGGTTAATTCTGGATTGGATAATGATGACACAGATTATTCATCTCCCATGTCTCGTCCATAGGAGATGATTAATTTGTTGCACATGAGTTTACACAAACCACTACTTACTTTATAAGTTTGTACTAGTGGTGGTCAGTACGGATTTAGATTGGAATTTATAGAGAAAAATCAATGTGTGTGAGACTTTACCTACCTCAAGCGATCCGACCTAATCAGCTCCTGTGTCTTAATCATTTGTCAAGTCACACTGAGTTGTGCAATAAAGAAGTGGACCACGTAGTACTCCGCATGACTTAGCACATTCAGGCACCCATGACACGATCACGAATTGCCGAAATCTCAAAAGTCTCCTTCAGAGTTAATAACACGAGGAAAACGCTTCTATGTTTTAACTGTAGGTCCTCCGTTACCCATAATTAAAATTGGGTTGATGAAAATCAATTTTGGCACAGGACACACAATTCACTGTTTTTAACACAATATTCGCAAATAAATCTGCTAACTTGACAGGGGCTACTCACTCCACTAAATTCCTTTTACTTTTACTTTCCACAAGCTCCCAAGCTTCAGTATTTTTTATTGATTGATATATATTTTTCAGTTTGCGCTGCACTACAGAATTCGATCGTGTTGGAAGTTATTTTTATGGTTTCCTCGAAATATTTGGAAATTGTAGATGATCGATGGATGTGTTTGTTAGAAATTTGCACTGCGAATAGATAGATGTTTGTGTCAAGAGAGATTGGAGGGTAAATAGCGTGTGTTGTCATCAACATAACTGATGAAGATCAGTTCAATATTGGCTGCAGTGCAAGATTCGCAAAATCCTACAACCCAGAAGACCTTCTCTGCAAAGCGGTCAAGGGTGTCATTTTCATTTCTTATGCATACATTTTCATTTTAACACTTTCGCAACTAATTTATTTTCCAGCAGTGCACACAATTGCGATTGAGAAGTGTGTGTGTGTGGTTCATTAGATTCTTGCTGCCTCATCTTTGCCAAAATCCAATATATCTCATTCGTCATCTTCTTCAAGAATTCATTTAAGCGTGAACACACAATTCGTGTAATTTAATGCTAATAATCACCTTCCCTTGCGTATTGATAAAACACGCATCCCTGCAGTGATAGATGATGTGTGATAGATCGTGTTTTTGTTTCTAAATGCTGATTGATTATAGTGATGCGTTAATAGTGAACGTGTGCACACAATTAAGGTACTGAAAGATGCGAATATGCGATGAAGTAGTATTTAAGTACGTTTAAGCACTGCTTACAGAGATATGTTTTTTCCGGAAATGACTAGTTAAGTTAATAAGACGGTAGGTGAATAATATGTCTTCGACTCAGCCAATTAATTTCAAGGTGTATCCATTAGTCCTGCCTGTGCGTCGTTGATGGCAATCTTCGTGAAATTGTCTCTTAACTTCTGCTCTTACGACAAAATACACTCATCGTCTTTACCTCTTTACTCAAATCATGAATTAGGGAAAATAGCTTTTGGTTAGACTCGAGTAAAGTCGCAAATTAACACGACCTTTGTGCAAGAAAAAGAACTGTATTCATAAGAACGTAATGGATAATAGACTTGGTGCTTAAGCACCATGGCCAGGTTTATTTAGTTTCATTGGTGCATTTCCCAATTCCATTATGACAAATTGAGGTAAAAAGTTCCTACAGAGTAAAGTAGACATATTATGCGATGATGTGAAGGTGGTAGAGAGCAACTACGTGTCGAGTCTTAACTCTCAACTACATACAATAAATATGACCTAGCACATTGTAAGCCATTATTGTATCGAAACCTATGAGCAGCAGTCTGTTTGACTTCACAGACAGGCGTCTATTTGTGTTGATTAAACAACCAAAATTCTCGAAGGAGCAAGGATTTTTCAATAAAGGAAGACCCGTTACATAAGAAGAGGAGGTAATCGGCAGTGCAGGAGCCGTTTCGATTGTTCAATAGCATTTTATCGTCTAGAACGTGAACAGCAATTTGATTTACTACACTTTTACTAGCGTAGCTAATTGTTATACAATGAGAGTGCGAATTATTCCCTCGTTGTTTATGAAACTAGTTACAGAACTAGGATTCGTTTCATGTAAGGCCAATATTGTAGATCATGTAACAATCTGATGGCAGAAAAAATTGTTATTGTTTATGTGCTGCATTTCCTAAGATGTTTGTCTCATGCGTAAACGAAGGAACTGTTGGATAGATCGATGAATGCAATGATAACAATGTGAAGATTGATCGTTCGAAGTAACTTATGTGAAGCGTTATTGTTGCTGCAAGTTCATTATTCCTTTTTTCTGAATCTGCAAAATGATATAGATCGCCTTTACTTTAAGTTTATTCATCTTTTGGCAACCTTCCGCTGCTCTTACATTGTTTCAAAGTTGCAATCTTATTCATATTCTCAAGGACAAACTTGCGTTACATCGTTTGTTAGACTCGCGAAGCATGGAATGTTTGCCATCATCTGCAATCTGCAATCCCTTAAATTCTCAAGACTTCATGATCGCTTATGAACTTAAGTTAATCATCTGAGAGAACTTGCCATAAATTGATCCCGAGAGCTCAATAAAAATTGGGGAAGTCGTGAGCAGTACATACATGGCTGTAGTTATTAAATTACAACAAAAGTCAACCACACCGCCGAGCTCTTATGTGAGAAGATGCATATTCGCACATTGGTGCCTATAAAATAGTAAAAATATGTCTCACAAATGTGGCAGGTTTGTTTCATATGACTCCCATGCGAATACAAACTTATTTTTAATGAAATGATGAATTGCTGCAATCTCAGAATAACAGGAAATGAGAGCAATGTAATAATATGTGATATCCGGGGTACTATGAAACATCTTGGGATTCAGAAAGAATTATACAGCGATCAATTACAGTGACACAATAAAACACAAGCAAAAGGGCAGAAATCAATTTTCGAATTCTTTTAATTACATACAGCCCTATCATGTCGAGTAAATACAACAGCTCTGAGGCTCTAAACTGGAGGCAATCCTCATAATAATGAATTCAATTGCAAGATGACAATGCAATAAATAAGACACGAAACACAGGAGATGAATAATTGTTAGAATGATCGTTGAATATTTAATTATTATATTTACCAGAAGATAACATTTCTCTGAACAACATTCACCCTAATTGCTAATACGCAAATAAGTAACACTAACAGATTCTTATCATTCCACCTTCATAAGTTGTGTTTTCAAGAGCCACTAATATTCTACGTGGGTTCATTATTCACAATGAAAACAACAATAATGCATACAATGAAGGGAAACTAAAAATATACGATAGGCAGATGCAACTAAATATTCGCAGCAAAAGAAGGCCAAATAGTTAATATTTTTACCATCTCATGGAAATCTGGTAATAATAATATTAAAGACAGACAAGAAAGCTCAAGATCTCTGCACAACAGTCGATTTAAAATCTTACAAAAGTATACCACATAACCACGTATCATCGTTCACGGCTCTCCAAAACATCTTCATTCAGTAAACACTACATGATCGCATTAATGACTAACTAAGTTACTTACAGCCTCCAAATAGTTTCTACTTACATAAATTCAAATTAAAAAATCGAAGCATCCTAATTGACTATTACAAAAATACGAGGATGACATAAGACAGGAAATTTAAGAAGACAGTCTTGGGTTTTGGCAGATTCCATAATATTATTACCTACTCTAGTAGTTAAGTCCTACACAGGAATTACAGGACGATGGTTGGAATTAAAGGGGTGAATATATAAAACGATGAAAATCTGTGTTTTTGTATTTTTTACATTCCTAAATAAGACTTTTTTCTGCTTTCACAAAAATGAAGATGTTTCCTTCCTCCGTAAAATTTATATTTTTTTCATTTTGACATTATTTGTCTCACTAATCGTTTTGAGTTGTCGACGAGTGTACAGTGACGATTTAATAATTACAAACTTCCTATTTTTTTCGTAAACTGTACTTCCTACTTTCTGCTGTCTAATTACTAATTAAGTAGCAATTTGGTAGCTCTACTATTGCGTAGCCTAAAAGATTAAATCTATCCGAAGTTTTCGAAGTGATGAATGAAGTATGGCAACTTTCTTCCTTTGTTAACTTCTTCACATGATGACATAATACTCTTCGTGAGTGGGCGGGGACCGCAACTGAAAACTCCTATTTTGCTCACGTAGCTGTGCTTCTTTTGAACAAACTTCAGAAAAGCTGTCATGTCAGGACGGCCGAAGTGATTGATTGCCTTAAGGCCTGTGAACATACTTCGCTTAGAAAGCCTCTGGAAGTGATTCTCGCAAATATACTGAAAGAATATTAACACAAAAAATTAGTCTTTCTTGAGTTTAAGTTGAGCTGCTTGGTATGAATGAATGGGCGCATTTTTCCTTACCAACATCGTTGTACGCAAATCGAATTTATGAAAGAACTGGGTTATAAAAATATGAATTTCAAGCACGTTGGTGACATCCTTCTTTTCCACATCTCTGAGGACATCGATGAACCACTCGAAATGGCGATGAGATGGACAAATCCACAAAAAGTACACCTACAAAATAAATTAGATTAGATTGTTTTTTATGAACGCTAACAGAATGAATGATGTAATAAAATGTTACCTTCTTGCAAGCAACTCCCGAATATCGGTTAGTTGATGTACCGAACACTAAATCATTAAGTATAGAGGCATAAGGAGTGACTCCTATTCCTCCTCCTACCATCACAGCAACTTCAAACTTGTACCAGTCTTGATTGCCCCCTCCAAACGGACCTTCAAGTCTTATCTAATGGGAATGAATGAGGTTTATTAGTATCACAGAAAGAAACTAGAGGATAACAAGTCACTATCTCAATCGTACCTTGGGACTATCCTCCTCGGGATTATAGTTACATGGATCGAAATAGTTCCTCAGCTTCCATGTCCAAGGACCTTGTGCTTTGATATGACACGAAAGGAAATTCTCATGAGGGGCTGACGTCAACGTGAAGGAGTGGAATTCATGAGGACGGAAAGCAGTGCAAGCCAATCGAACCCATTGACCACTAAGATACTTGAAGTTAGGAGGTCTGTAGTATTTGATTTTAATGACATCCGAAGGCAATAATTCAGTTTCGATTATGTCCAGCTCCATATACTTCGTTCTGAGAGACACTACTTTGTCCAGAGTGTAGACTATACCAGGCCCAACGAAGAACATCCAGAATCTCGGAGCTCCCGTTAATCTTGCGAGTCCGTGAATCAAGGCAAGAATATACAGGACGATATACAGTTTGTGAGCAGAGAAGAAGAACTTGTAGGCATTCTTCCGTATAGTGGGATGAGCAAATGTGAAGATGATAATCATTACAATGAACAAGAGGACTCCAGTAATTCCTGTTACTGTTTGAAACAACCAGAATGATATGGTTGGACGGAAGTCCGATGGGAATAGCATTTCCTTAGTAAGACATCTCAAGTGTTCCACGGGTTGTGTGGATACATGATAGAAGTTGACGATGTGACCACATGTGTGTAACAAGGAGAAGAACAACGCTGTGCATGCTACAATCTTGTGGAACTGAATGTGCGAGTCCAATGGGATGTACTGTTGGATTGGGAAATCCTTAAGCTTCGTCAAGAGATTCCTGGACATCGTTAGAAGCAGCAAACTGTAACAGAATGAAAGTGAAGCTGCAGATCCTCGAGTGATTGC
>JAQGAD010000477.1:0-37559 GCA_034696625.1 Isotomurus palustris | reverse complement strand
GACAGTCATGCCACATGTGATCTGCTGATGAGTTTTCTACTGAACGAGTCTGTGATAGCATTTTAGGAAATTACTTTCCAAATGTCAAAGTACTAGATGTTTGTTCTTGTGTACACGAAAAGTTACTACTTGGTACTTGTTAGTTAGTACAAACCGAGAATGTTTTTGCATTAAATTTATTTTACTGAAAAGGAAAAAATTCCCTTTTTATTTTTGTAACATCCTTTGATCCTTGTGAACTCCTACCGACTGTGGATTCCACGAGATGTTTGATAGACAAGACATGAAAAGAACTACAACCTCTTTCGTCGCCTGTTACTCATTGTATGAATGAGTCAGTTGTAAGGATAATGAAGTTTAATCAGTGACGACATCACTCACATAAATGTTTTTGACCCACGACTATGGCTGAGAGTGGCAGCAGCATTTCCTTTGCATTCTCACCTGTTGCTTTCAATTAAGACGAGTGGATGGTTAAGCAGAACCCATTAGCGATATTAAACGAATCTGCAATTATTTGAATGCATGTTTTAAACTCCATGAAATAGCTGGGAGTATGTGTATAGATGTACACGGGAAATGGGAAGTATCTTTTAGTTCTTTTGTTCGCAGGTCTTAAACCCGATGGGATTTTTGAGATTAAGTTTCTCACAACAAAGCTCCTGAAGAAGGCAGATGATGGGTAGGATAAAGAAGTCCTGAGAGGTTGGAGAAATTGCATTCGAATGTTTTTATTCTGCTTTACTACGTTGTACGTTTAAGTTTACGGTTGATTGCTTGAAGAAATATCCTCTGGACGGACGTGTGGGTAAGGAAGAATTCTGCATGATTCCTTATAAGACTGTGTCTGGGTGATCCACCCTTCCCCAGAAGAAACGGTTGGATGATGAATGTTGAATGTGTTGCTGCAGCAGGGAAAGGTATAGAAGATGCTAATAATGGGATATTGTTATCAAGACAATAATAACTTATGTAATATTTTTGATATGACTAAGTCTGTCTTAAGGTGTACGAAGAAGAGGAGAGGTGTTCATGTAATAGTTTTGCTACTCCTTCACTTTAACCTCCGACTGATTCTTACAAAGTATATCATTCTTCATTATTGTCAGTCGGAAGAAAGATTGACGACAAGTGTCAAGTTCAAGGTTCCATCCACAGAATTCTCTTGAACGAGCGTTTTACAACACTTAAACACTCCGTGGTTGCTCGATTCCAGTTAGACCACTCTTGGTATCAAATCAGTAAGTATCATTCTAATGTCAATATCTGTCTTTATAAAATTAAAATGCAACTTTCTGATTTAAAAGACTGGTGTAAAAATCTTTTGTTTCGTACTCACTGTATGTACAGAATATTTCTTATTTGAGTGAATTCGAATTGTTTTTTGAATTCGACATTTCGTTTTGGTATTGGTGATTTAAAACTAAAACAAAAAGCAACTAATATTACCACTAACTAATTTCTTTTGTATTTCCTATGTAAACTTCTAGAAATTTCCATCTGAAGAATGCCTGGTTCAGGAATTCATACGGGAAAATTTCCATTACTCCAAATGCTGTTATGCATACTTCTACTTCCTGCTGTAGTTGTTCCTGGATCAACAGCCTCTCCATCGCCAACTTCCTCTCGTGAGGTATACAAATTAAATCTTTTACTTTAACGGACACGAATGCCCAAATTAGAGAGGATGGATCTTATACCTTTCTATTGAATATGAATAAAAATATATTACATACATTTTGTTTCCGACACGAAAGGGAAGTTAGTAAAGATTTATTCTGATATTTCAGATCATGCAAGTTTCGAAGGAATCCTTATCTTCTTCTGAGGGATCGCAATTCGCCCCTCAGACTAACGAGAATCATAATTTGCCTCAAGAAGACAAATCGGATTCCCAGCTTCCTTCATTACTAGACGAGCTTACTTTCGATACTTTAGAGAAATCTCCTAACCCAGCAATTGAACAAACTAATCATATTCTGTCGAAGCGTCAAGTTAGGAATGACTATGAGCGTTTCTATCTCTGCGTTTTTTCGTTCTTTACCAATCCAAATTGCAACCAGAACAATCCTAACAGACAGTCTGGTTTTAATAATGGAAATGCTAACAATAACAATAACTACAATAGCGACTATGGAGCAAGTAGTACTACGAATACGGGATATGTTCCTGTGTTCCAAGGCTTATTTGGTCAGAATCAAGGCTTCGGACTTTTCGGAAACAGATACCAACAAAACAATGGGAATAACTTTTATCCTTACCAAACCCCAGCAACATTCGCTCCATTTGTTTACCCAACGACGGTCCCAGCGACAAGACCTCCAACGACAACAACAACTTTTGCTACTTCTGCAAAACCTGTTGTAATGGCAGATTACCCCAAGATTAACCAGACACCTTATCCTGATCCTCAAGTTAATAGGAGACCTGGACCTGAAAGCCTTGTGAATAAAAGTCCTCCGGTGACATCCACAACCCCAAGTACAACAACAACTTCCACGCCTTCAACTACGACGACAAGCACTACGGCTCAACCTCCTGCAGTGGCTGTCACATTCGCTCCGGTGGAGAAACTTCCGACGAGATTCTCATTTGTACCTCCCTCTGGGATTTTTCCAGCTTCCTCGGAAGTTCTAAAACAACAAGACCAGCAAGACGAAAATGCACACATAGTTTTCGATATTGACCATACAGATAAGCCAGCAGGAGGATCTGGTTCAAGAATCACTGAAAAATACGACCCAAACTGTGTGAATGGAACAACTTCCACCAGCGAATCACCGAAGGCAGCAGCAACTTTTCCTATATTAGAATTCGGAGACATTCTTGCCCAAACTACGACACCGTCGAATGAAGCTAACGAAACTACTAGTGTATCACTGCCCCCAAAATACCCTTTGAAGGACCCTGATTACTTCAAGCTGAAGCTGAAGATCCAAGAACTCGAAAGATCAAACAATGCTCTCAAGGTATTCTACACAGACTTAGCAAAGAAGTCGTCTCAACTCCAAAAGGAACTTAACGCAACAATCGAACAGTCTGAGCAGCTAAAGAAAGAAAACGCTGCACTAAAATTCAACGACGGAGAGAGTCAAGAACAACTCGTGTCCTTTCAAACTCAAACGAAGTACCTTCAAGAAGCTCTCTCAGCTGTGAAAGACGAAGGATCGAAGCTGAAAGTGAGGGTAAACCAGTTGGAAAGAACGAATAATCATCTTCAACAAACTAATGGACAACTTCAACATGGAAATTCAGATCAGAGAATCCAAATAAACCAGCTGAAAGACAAAGTGAAATATTTGGAAGATAAGGTTATACGAATGACAGCAGAAAACTACGCAAAACACTTAATGGAGACAAGGGAATTGAGAGACAAGATAAAGAAGCTTGAGGGCGATTACATTCAATGCAGAAATCAAGTTTATGATATGCAAAGAAAGTTACAATCCAGCGGTAGTGATATTACTAGCAGCAGCAGCAATAAAGATAAGTACAGCGATTCCAATGATTTCGACTTCAAGAAACGTGTAGGACTTGTAGCTGAGCCCATAAGCAGTAATCCTTCCGAAGAAATAGTTATTGAACCTGCCGTAGAAGATGAGACTGAAAGGAACACAGAAATGCCTACAGGGATTCCCGGAATTGTGTTCCAAGATGAGGAGATCATTCCCACATTTTTCGTTTCTGGAGAAAACTCCACAGAAGTCTCAAGCAGTGAGACAACTTCTCCATCAATTGTGGAATTCAACTTACCTTCTAAAACACAATTTAATTTGAATACGACAGTTGATTTGGGTAATTCAACTGGGTCGAGCAATTCAAATGAGACAGAAATGGAAATCCTAGTCCTGCCGGACCAAATTGCTTCCGATTTTCCATTCGGAGGGGAATTTACTAGTGAAATAGAAGTTCCTGGAGTTGATCCAACCTCATTAGGGATGGAAGTAGATCCGCAGTTTGACGTGAGAATCGGAGATATCGGAATAACAGGAAACGGTGCCATAACTTTTGGAGATGATCAGGGAATTGAAGGAGTTAACTCGGGAGGAATTGACGCGCAAAGTGTCTATGGACAGTACCCATTATTTAACATTGGACAAGGGTATCAATCAGACGGACATGATAGTCCTTGGAGACGTCCTTTCTATCCTGGGGCTCTCAACAATCTCAGAGGCAACCTTGCGTATGGACAGAATGCAGAATTCTTCAGGAGACAACTCTAATTTAGTCTGATAGTATCATCCATCTTCTTTCCGAGGAATTTATCTGGCTTGTGTTGTGCACTGGGTTTTGTACTAGTTTTTGTTTTGTTACATGTGATGGGTTAAATGGGCTCTTTTTAAAATATTTAACTCATAGAGTTGCATTGTGAATAAATGTTTATGAAAATACATTAATTTGTTTACTCTACCGTAGAACCCAACTGAAACGCGAACCGAGCAAACTGTGTGTGCTTGTTCCATTTTAATGAGATTTTGAATCCCTTAAGCCCGGAGGGAAAACATTTATTCATTCATGATCGAAATTATTAACGAGGTTTTAACTCTCTAATGGATCTCGTAATATCATATGGGCATGCATTTTTGGATACAAAAGGCTCCACAACATTTCTTCCGAAAACTGTAGCCCCCAGACTTTGTTTAAAGTATTTTAGTACTTACTATCCTCTGCATTAATTCCTAGCTCGTATCTCCCGTAGAAATTATTCATAAGAAGGGATTACAAACCTTTTACTGAGACCAAAGAGCCTTACTGTGTGTGTACCTTGGTAAGAGAGGCTTTTTTAGGTAAAAAAAGCTGACTAAGCTGATAGTTGAACAAAGTAAGTAGTAAGTATGGAATGCACATTCACGTACACTTCACACGCCCTACTCCAGTAAACTGGTTTCTGCAGGCTTGGAAAAGAGATTCACGTAGAAAACCCGGGTGAAATCTATACACAGTTTGACTCGGAATCGGAGGGAGAAAAGTATCGATCAGTTTCCTTCCTGTTTTTCCTGTGATCGTATATAAACTATACACAGAACGGTGGTTGGTTTGTACTACACGGTGATCAAAGGAGGGATTTCTCCGCACATAAAAAGACATTTGACTACTTCTATGCGTCCTCGTTCGTATCCTCTCATATTCTTCCATACTCCTTTCTCGCAAGCTTGCTTTCTCCTTCTCGTACAATATCAGAAGGGGACTTTTCTCCAGTCCAACGTGCATTCTGCATACTCTCGCTGACTCACTACATTGCTGCCGTGCTCGTGCTACACTTTTCGAGGTTTAAAGCTTAAGTCGTATCTAAAGGTGTTCTGTTCACTCCTAGAATAATCTCGGAACACAAGGAGAAAGCTTTCTCCAAGCTATCCAGAGTTTGTGTGCAATACCACACCACGCAATATGTACAAGCAGTACCATCACCACATCACTATATTATTATTACATAGTCTTCCTCTCCTCGGAACCATCTGAACGGAATACAAATACAAGAGAGAAATGCAATCAATTTGAAACGAGATTGCAGTTGCACAATACAGTTGTAATTGACTTCCGCTGTGTAGAACGAGGTCTTCGGCGTTGGAAGTTCGTGGTGAGAGTACACAATGTGTGTTGTTGCATTTGTACTTCATGGAAAGCATCAGAGTGAAGTTGTTGTAAGGGATTTATTAGGACAGTTGAAATAAGATTTCCGATAGGCTCATCAATGTAAATAGGAGGCACAGTTTTGGAAGTAGAAAAGTCTGAGAGTGCTTTATGTCTTAAATAAGCTCAAGTTGCTGTTTGTAGGAATGCTTTAAAAGAGTTCTCAAGGACGGATTACACAATTAGGATTAGAAATGCATGCAGGAAGGATTCTTTCTCAGAAAAGGAAGTATCGGCTGGAACAGCGACGGAGGAGTCGCCTAAACAGCGGGTTAAATAGTGTCGACTTGTCCTCAGCTTCCGAAGAAACCCCGTGGTATTTGGATAAATGGATCGAGAGACGAAGTGCTTTTGCATCAGCTAAGGTTGGTTTGGTGGTTTTTAGGGGAATGGGCATTATTGTATTTGGGAAGATGTTTGGTAACTAATTTTGCGTAATTGTTTAAATTAAAGAATAGAAAAGGGCTGAGTCTGTTCCACTTGTTTGGATCAATTGCCTTAATTGGAATGGGACTTATTCTCCTCTCCATCACAGTTTTGTCAGTGCCTGGTCTTTTAGAAATCGGAGTTTCTGTCTTTCTTCTGAGCATTTTTTGCCTCATTTTTGTTCGCTGTGATGATGATAAAATGGTTGGGGAGGATGAATCCGATGAAGACGTGTTGGATGATGTGGTTATTGAAACTCACAGTAAGATTGTTTGCCTTAAAACAAACCTTAAAACAATAAAACTAGTTAAGAGAATTGTTTCTAAATCTCCTCAGAAGCTTCGAATTCAACGTTATCTACAAACGCTTCCGGATCTGAGGTGGATGAGAATGCTCGAGACCAAATTAGGGCTAATTTGATGCGAAGTAATCCTCGGATGATTCCATCTCCTGTGCGGGGATATGTCCAAAACTTCTCTCCAATCACGGAAGTCTCCGAACCTTCTTCGTGTGCTAGCAGTTACCTTACCAAATCTTACGAGGTCAGCAAGCTTGCCAAGAGTCATACGAATGACAGTTTAAGAAGCAACAGAATCGGAGGAATGGCTTCATCCGTAAGTGGAGGAGGACTTCCTGGAGGATCTCCCATTGAAGAAGAAGAAGACCACCACTTCGAAGATGATCCTGGAGGTCAAAATGATAATCAAAGGGCTTCTTCTGGACACGGCTCTTCTACCCAAAGTCTTGACAGCAACACTAGTTTTGATACCGAAGAGGATAGCAGTGTGACTGCAGATCTGTCTGTGGTCACAGTTCTGGAGAGGAAAGGATGTTCACTAGGAAGTTCCAAGGAATTGTCGAATAATGAAGACGACTCCACTCCAAGAGGGAGTTTCGACGGGGAAGAAGATATTTTTGAAGCTGAATAAAAAACACCACAAGTATTTATAAAAGAGTCGTACGTATTATCACCTGCATTTTGTAGTGAAGAAAGTGTTGCATTTTGTAGTGTTTGGTATTCACACAGAGAAATGTTCAAAAATGCTTGAGATTAACATGACATCAAACTTGTATGCTGTGCAAAGACAGATATTTCATATGAGAATGCCAAGGTTAACTATATGCTTCGTGCTTCTGCTAAAACTAGCCCATACTTAAAAGTAGACCCACTTAAAATATGGCTGGACTGATATTGAGCGTAGGATGTTCAGAGGAAAAAAATCCGCTTATTAATTATGTTGAATTCATTACGGAAACACACAGGAAAGAACTCCAGGGACAGTAAATAATTCTAATTAAGTGTCTGAAAGTATACTGATGGCTACTCAAAGGCTTTTTTGCTTAGAAAATAGGCATACAGGCGATACCAATGATTCATTAAAATTACTTTGAAGTTGAACTACGGCCTTTTTCGCCTAGAATTTAGAATGTTTTATGTTTAATCAGCGGGACTATAAAAGGAACTGCGTGGCAGGAAATTAACTGAATGGCCACGTTGCACGGGACTCATCTGTTTGGAACCTGAGCAGCAGAGATGGACTGTATAAGTGTAACGCAGCTAAGAGACAAGATTTTTAATGGAGACGAAGCACACGATCGATAACTATATATGATCTTATATTGTCCAAGCTATTATTATTTTTGTATTGCACAATCTAACAAAAAGTATATTGAATATTTGAGAAAAGTATTATGCGCGGATTAAAAGATGTGTCTATATATTATATTTTGATAACAATGCACATAAACCTGTAAATATTTATTATGAACTAGTTCAGTAATGTGAGTGGATAACTACACAATAATAACGTGTGGCTTTGATGAAAATTACTAAAGAATAAAGTAAAATGTGTGTATCATGTTGCTCAAAAAATTTACCAGTTTATTGGAACTTTATGAATTTTTAATACTTGAACGGAAAATGAGAGATACCCGGAGTTTTTTCGGAATTCATTAGAGTAGGTTTGGGTTTTTGATCAGGCCGGAAACGGAAATGGTTTGTTTAAGCAGGGGGGGCTGTTGTAGTAGGTCTTTGATTCTTGCGTCCTGTACTTTTCGCCAAAGTTTGGACTTTCTGCATTCCCTTCTTCGTAATATTCATAGCAATTTTTATACCCTGTTTTGCTGTCTCTGCGAAACTTTTGCTTGCAGCCTCAAGAGTGGTCTTCATATCTTCTGCTACGCTTCTAGTCGTTCTATTGGCAGGATTTCCTCCAGGTCCTCTGAGCTTTCTCCCACGAGGTCCTCCGCGACCGCAAGTCTTGTTTTTAGGTGGAGGTGGGACAGTAGTTGAAACGGCTGAAAGAAGTTTTAGTTAAGTATTTACTGTTCGAAATTCTATTTCGAATGCGTGTAAAGTACCTTGAGCGTCGACGTGCTCAATGGTTGCGAAGTAGCAAACCACGAGAACGAGAGCTGCGACGAGTACAAGTTTCATTTTTGAATATTTCGGCTTCCACTAGAAGGTTGGATTGGAATCTAATGTGATTTGATGTGTGATTTAGATGGATTCGAGCAGTGATATTTATATGGGTGGACTTCAATGGGATTTTACAAATTGAGGTAATTAAGATGTGATCGTGAGAATGATCAATTACTAAAGTTTTTTGTGAAAGAAGATTTCATAGTTAAAAATATGGGTCATCGCATGTTAGATTGCTTATGTATCGAATGTTTAGTTTGGTTGAACGCGTCATCAGAATTGCAGAATTGACATTCAAAAGGACGTTTTATTGCTCAAAGGGTTAAACTTTAAACTAGGCTATTCTACGCAACACAAACTTCAGAAAGGAAACACCTAATTACTAATTACTCTTGGGCGTCACTTGAATGAAATGAAAAACATGTATCTGAACACACAAGTTTCGTAATAAATAACACTGTCATTCTTGCGCAACTATATAAGTTACTCGGTGACTCTTCCATCGTGTCTTAATTTGGACAAAGATTACTCTGAAAATAAATTCTTGTTGAAAACTACGCCGTGTGTCGAGTTTAAGTCAGCATCTAGTCTAACCTGGAAAAAATGTAAGTTCATAATTTGTGAAAGCGGACTACGTATTTATGTAATGATCTTCACTTCCGTTTATAAAACTGTATATGTAATTATCATTACATAATAATATCGTACGTTACTAGACATAGGTTAATCTTCCCTGTCTTCCAGTAAGCAGGCTATAAGCATTATTGAGTTTCTGGTGTTCGACCAAGCGTTTCTTTGATCCGTTGATTTAATTCTTTTTCTACTCGATCTCCTTCCTTTAATCCTATCCTTCCGGTGATGGTGGTGAAGGTACATTTTGATTCCTTTCACCGCAAAACCAGCACAACTTTCCAAAGAATAGACTTGCTTGAGTGGTACTATACAATAAATGAGAACCGCTCACTCACAGTAAATAGTTTACTTTCTCTCATGTTCAACATCCCACAAGAGTTATTTGAGCATACAAAAAGTCTATTCCATTGGAGTGAATGCTTTCTCCGTTTACTTTCATTGGTATGAGTAGACAGACACACAGAGAGAGAGAGAGAGAAAGCACACACAGGAGAGTACCTACTTAATACCTACAGACCTACAGACAAAACCTAACGCTGAGCTCTACTATTCCTACCCTACCGAATGCATCCGGATTCAGGTACTTTCTCTTTAAGGGAGGTGCACTCGTCTGGTATATTCAATGTTTTCTCTTGAGTATTCTTTCATACGAACAGAAAGGCATAGCGGGACATACTTTCATCTAAGCGCACACAAAATAACTTTCTCTCTAGGCTTAATCAGATGGATTGAATTAGACAGGTTTAAAACATTTATTAGGAGATAATTTTATACACTCTGTGCGAACGTGGGTGTATTATGCTTTTTCATCTTTGACCTTTTGAGTGAAGTGACGCCAGACAGAGTTTTAGTACACACTTGTCTTCTACTTAAATAGTTAGAAACTGGGTATGAAATCTGGGTTTTTTATGTTGCGAATTTTACATTGAGATTTTAGTGCACGATTCTGGATCAGTGAAGGAGTGAAAAAGTTTTTATAGCAGACTTTGTGTTGAAGAGTGTGATAGTTCGATAAGAAGACAGGATGGCATCGGTGGTGGAAGGAGATTGGAATAGATTCGTGTTTAGAATGGCAGACACAAGTTACTATCCCATCATATTAGATCATCTCAGGGAGAGTTTGTACGTGGATGAACCACTCAACAGACTCGCTGGGAATTCACCAATTAAGCAAAGTGAGCTGGATTACCTGGCCTTGCAGTTCATGGAAGAGAATCTCTCGTTTTTCGTCATTAATAAAGACAGCAATAAGGTAGGGTGATATAAACCATATATATACATGTCATATTGATTACTTAAATTAGGTTTAACGAGAGTTTTAATAACACCCTCAGCATGATAGATGCTAGATTGTTTAGTTGACGGTTGAAATTTAATTTTATGTTAGAGAACAGTTGTGTAATGGATGAAATCATTCACATTTATTCACATTAATTTATTTGAAGGTTGCTGGAGTTCGCATAATGCGAGAGATGAGTCGAGATGCCAAAGCTCCAAACATGGAAGTGTTCAGATCTCCTGAACTCCACAAGATGATCCCATTCTGCTTAACGCTCCAAGAGGAAAGCAAAGTGTTCGACAAGCTGGGAGTCGAAGAGATGGCGACTTTCGTGACAATTTCTGTTGGGAAAGAATTCAGGAACCAAGGGCT
This sequence comes from Isotomurus palustris, assembly GCA_034696625.1. NCBI lineage: Eukaryota > Metazoa > Arthropoda > Collembola > Entomobryomorpha > Isotomidae > Isotomurus > Isotomurus palustris. The sequence continues at coordinate 26,796 of JAQGAD010000477.1, read as the reverse complement.
GGGAACTGAAATGTACAGAAGGTCTTTGGCATTGCTGAAGGAAAAGGGATACTCTGCTGTGGATGGGTGCTTTTCCAATCCTTTCTCCCGAAGGATTGGAGAGAAATTGGGATTTTCAGAATTAGGACGGGCGTACATTGGACAGTACGAAGATTCAAAAGGAAACAAAGTATTTCCAGACGCAACTCCAGAAGAATTCGTAGCTTTAATGGCACTAAAACTTTGAAATGGGATTTTAGCAGATCTTTTGTCGTTTTATTTTGTACCTTTGTTCAAGACTTTCAGCTAACATTACATTCAATGATTTTTTATATAAATAAGACATAATATTACATGATAAGTAGAGTGCATTAATCTTTCATGAATTGACGAATCCTCAGAATGCCTTGCACCCTTTAAACACTATATTATTGCTGGTAATAATTACTATCTTGTCTATATAATATTGTGCACTGTAAGTTTTTTATTGATCTAGTGTATCCAACTATCCAAGTAATTATTATTATTAAGTTTCATGTATAAAATCGACTCGGAAAGAAGCACAATCATCTAACTATTCTAGGCTTATTATAAAGCTACACATACACAACCAAATAAGAGAGCTTTGGATTTAAGGCAAAAACACAAATCTATGTAAAGTGATCAAGTGAATTATCCTGTCTATGCATTTGGAATTCTACTGAGAGTGATTTCAAATCTTGAGTGTGCACAATTCTGTCAAATAATTATTTAATTTAAAGAACTGGACGATACTCATCACGTACGACGGTATAACGAGACCTTCAAACAGTCATCGTCTTCATTTCTTGAAACTTTTCAAATCTTGTCCTTGTTATTGGTACAAAGAATAGGTATACATTACATATACATTTAGCATAATTAATTATACAATGTTTGTCTGTTCAGCGATTATTCTTTTTGTGTATAAATAGTACAATTGGAAAGTTGCAATATATGATACAGATGACAGATAGCAATACTTCACAGAGTAGTGAGCGATCAACGAAGCTTGTTGCATAATTAGAGAAATAGTGGAGCAGAATGCATGACGCATATAATGCGTTAAAATTTTAATTAATACTGTCCAACAGATTCACGGAGTTCCTGGTTGACATTCTGTAAATTGCTACCACCGTAAAAACTTGATGTTTGAGTAAAAGTATTATTTTAGTTTATCAATTTTATTTGCAGTAAAAGATTAATGTATCTTCACTCAACACATTTCTAAACCACACAAATAAAAATTTAGCCCATACTTGGCTATGCGTTTTAAATATAATTGCTTGCATTTATTATAATTGTATACTTATCAATGATTCCATCCATATGTGTTCATTAAATGTGACAAATCAAACTCGGGAATAGAAATCAAGACAGTAATTACATAGTAAATTACAATGCTATAATAAGTAGTAGTTGTCGATCTCCTTAAGGGAAATAACTTGGAGGCACCGAATCCAGCATAAAAGGAACACGGCTGGAAAGCTTTAAGTACCTTTGCATAGTATCTTCTTTGTAGAATGATAGCCATAGTGAGTTTCCACAGTCTTATTGTCTCTGTAGTGTTCCCATTGACCTTCACTGCGTCTGGTAGTTCAACGTGAGCCAAGCATGGTATGCCTATCGCGCCTATAGCACAGGCGATGTAAATTGGAAGTGACAAATAGGCGAGGTAGGTCATTCGGATCAGCACAAACATTGCCATCATTTCTACTACTAACCCAGCAGTTAGGATTCCCAAAGCCAGCGAAGTCACCAGTGTACTTCCTATCCATTCGATAAGAATAAAAAAGCCTGTGTAAAGTTTCAGAGCTTTTTTGAACAAGCTCAGTTGCACGAGTTGATGAACACCGGAAAGTTTTCTTAGTTGGGTTTCACAACTTAAGACTACTTTCACTCCTAATGCGGCTTCAAGCATTGCAAGTGCAGCAATTCTGCAGGCCCCGAACAGCAGGTATGTCTGCAGAAACATTCGGAAAAAGAACCCTGCAATCATAATCATTTTTGGGGGTTTCGGGTAGATTAATTTGAAAACAAAGTAAAGCGGATCCAATCTCATTATCACTATGAAGGGAAGAGAGGCAGGGATTATTGTAAACGCGAAAACTATGACATTTAAAACAATTCCTATTGCATCGTAAGATCGTATTTTACTCCGTAGACTTCTTTTGAACGTACATTCATTCAAGTTGATCAGAGTACTTTCCAAGCCCAACAATGCGTTGTTTAGAAGAACTAAAGGCCCCCCATTCAAACACACACTTATAGAACACAATCCTACGAATGCTGCTCCAGAGGCTGAAATCCCAAAGATTATAAAGTTGAGGACAGAAAAGTCGGGTGATGGAAGAACTAATTGTTTGAACAATAATAACGAACTGCAACCCAAGCCAACGAACATCATGAGAGAGTCCCCGATAAAATATGATAATAGTTGTCTTTTGTCATGAATAAGTTCGAAGTGTCGACTTCGACAGTCCCAGTAGATGGGAAATTGCCAAAGGTATGTGTTCATTATTCTCTGCCAGTTATCTAGGGCTCGGAATCGTAACTCAGTTGTCATTGTTTTCAGAGAAATATATCAACCAAACAATGTTACTTACAATAGTTTCAGTATTAAAGTAGCATAAGTGTATGGAGTACTGACTTCAACTTTTAAAACAGAACGACGAAAGCCGTAACATTTCATGTAAGAAGTGGTCGTGATGTGTGATGGCTTACTTGTTATTGAGTTGGGTAAATTAAATATGAGCCATATTCCGAGTTGAATGCCAAATATCTCGAAATTGGAATCGATGGTTTTGCATTTCGCCTTCTCCAATTATTACGAAATAAAATTTGATTAAAAACTTCAATATTATTGTATTGTATTGCGAATTCAACAGAAAAGTTCCCAATATTCTTCTATTAGTCAAATAAACTTTCGCTTATTTTTACTGAACGGTTTAATTGCTCAATAAATATTATTTTGCAATTTCTCTTCAGCAAAACTACAATCACCTGTAAAGGAGTTTTTAGCCAAAGTGAAAGCAAGTAATTTGATGAGAAGAATAGAAATGTAGTACCAGAAACTGCAAAAGATCAGATCTGTGTATATTAATGAGCTTGAAAACTTAACCAGGCAATAAGCAATAAGCAGTGAGGTGAAGAACAACACGGTTTTTCGTAGTCTCTTGTCCGAAAAGTATCTAATAGGGTTTATAAAGAAGAAATCATAATATGGTATTCTGACAGGTAGTCATTCTTACTAAAATACAAAATGTTCTCGTTTACTTCGCTAGTAAACTAAATAGTTTTAGTTAAAAAATGCAAAAGGGTTTGAAATTGAGAATGAAGATTTTATTCAGAAAATACGTAAATCTATATCAAATCATTTATGTGAAATTGAGGGTAATTATTTAATTTGATGTCGAAAATTGAAAATGGTCAGATTGCGTGGGTCAGTTTCAAGGATCTTTAATCAATTTAGCATCCTCGAGCAGAACTTGTGATATCGTTAAAGTCCTGTTCGCCAAGGGAATGATGAGATCCAACTCCTGGAGCATATCTTTGAGACCTTCCTTGGCAGCCAGAGTGTTCGTATAAAATCATGCAACTGTTATGAGTGTCCACTGAAGACGCTCGGTCGTGAAAATGAGAGGGGACGTCTTGACACTCCCCACTGGATCTTATGTACACCTTCTCCCCTGAGGAAATACAAAAGACAATGCAGAATGGAACATAGCTGAGCTAGAAATAAATTACTAACCTTGTTGATTGGCGTGTTCGTAAAGAGACACATGACTTTCAGCCACGATCACGACAATTAGGGTGAAAAAACAGAACAGATTTCGAAACATGTTGATATGTTATTTTCGCCCTAGCTTTGGTGTTCAAATAAATGCTGAAAAGAAGCTTGCGGTGAATTGATATTGGAACACACAAAGCACGGTGCATTTATACTCTGGATTCTGGAACTCTTTCCCTTTCGCTTTCTTGAATGCAATCGTTGAATACATTACTAAATATACAAAATACATGCCATGAATTCGATTAATATTCGTGGTATATAAGTCTTTGTATTCCAATTTTTTCTCAGAATTTCTTGTTAAGTAGTTTGCAGTGCTGAATCTGTAATTATAAGGATTCCAGGAATCTCATGAGCAACAAGTGATATATAGCAATAAACATAGTTAAACAAAGTTTGTGTTGTATCTGTTCTGTTGGGATCTAGGTCAGTGCTCTGCCATACTGTCATCTGTATAAATTGAATGTTTCGAGTATTAATATGCAGTAAAAGTAATAATGTGATGGGACTAACAGAAAAAGTCTTATTTGTACAAAACACCGCGCTCAACACAATTGTACTGTTAGGTGTGACACAATTGTCTATAAAGTGATTTCTGTAAGGAAACTTGACGATCAAAAATTTTAATCCAGATTTCACAGAGGCTGCAACTCTGTAACTGCATTCATTCCTGTTTTTCCAGCCCTTTTATGTCTAAAAGGATAGCAAATGAGTAAACATAATGTATGAAAATGAAAACGGTTGGCACAGTTGGTAGTGGAAATGACAAATGAACTATGACTCTTGAATAAGATATATAATTAAAATTACTAAAATTATGGTTTATTTAGGCGATATTTTTCAGCTAAAATTCACTACGGAGGTATACTATAAGAATACTCTGATGAAAAATGTGAATAGCAAAGTAAATTAATTTTGATAAGGTTGCATAACTGATTTCACTGTAATTAACAAGTGGTGAAAATTTTAAGTTCTCATGAAATTCATTTATGAACGAGCGTCTGAGCGTTTCTGGCAATGCCCCGAGCGGATGTTACAGTACGGGGCATTTTCGACCAGCTGCTGTGAAATTAATCTCAAATCCGTCTTTTCGACAATTGTGTATTTTGTGTCAGTAGTAGATTTATAGTTTAAAACTTAATGTGAAATTGTCTTTAGTGCATTTAAATTATGGTTATAATTAGAATAGTTTGTGCGTGCATAGTGTATTGAATACATCACAGAAAAAACACCACTGTGTATGGAAGAAAAGGACTTCCATAATATATTATACAACTGAAGAATATTGATACTAAGTTAGTTTACTTTAGTTAAAGAAAATGGTGTCTAGAAATTTAACGGAGGTGTTTATCCTCATGAGGAATAACTCTATGCAGAGCAGGCAGATTTATGAACAGGTGAAATATTGTTTTTAAATGGATTGCAGAAGACAGAGTTATTTACGATACGATTGAATATTTGATTGTGATATGTGTGTTTTTTTTGTTGACAGACGGCAGATGTGACGTCTGATAGGGTCGCATTAATTAAAAGAAGGCCGTTAGTGGTGGAGGAAGATATCGAGATGGGCGGTGGGGGTGGTCGGGACAGAGACGACGAGTATTTGAGTATTCCACCTCCGTGGATCGATGACTTGGAAGACGTTCGATATAACATGACTCTTATCTCACAGAAGATTAAGGAGTTGGATGCACTTCAAACGAAACATGTTCAGCGACCGACATTCGATGATGACACGTCGACGGAATTGCAAATTGAAGAAGTGACCCAAAGTATCACGAGGGTAATAATAAAAATAGGCACTAAAGGAAAATTGTATTCAATTGTTATATAAAATTGTAGTTGTATTCCAGAGATGAATTATTATAAAATTCGTGATTTGATGGTTCTAGTTATTTTCAAACTGTCACCGACTTGTACAACAAATGCAAGCAAAAGGGATGAGGTCTTCATGGAGCGAGAGAAGCCTTAAAGATAATGTTATCAAGTCTGTCATTCAAGCTTTGCAGGAGCAATCAACGAATTTTAGATCTAGTCAAGGAAATTACCTCCGAAGTATGTGTGCTTCGTTGTGCATCGAGATTATAAGAATAAAGTGTCAAAGTGTTTTAATGGGGTTGTTTTATTATTTATAGAAATCACTGCAAGAGAAGAAATGTCAAATAGATATTTTGAGATTCCGAAACTCATCGATGACGCTGGTCCTTATTCATACGACCAGGATTTTCTTGTGTCTGAGGTATTATCCTTGAAACGAAATTTGGAATTTTAAAATCAGTTTCTGAATGAAGTCCTTAACTTTTCTTAATTTTCAGACCAACGTTCACAAAAACCAAGAGTGGACGCAGCAACAGTTATTAGCTTTGGAGGAAGACAACGTATACCTTCACGAGAGGGAAAGAGAAGTCCAACAAGTTGTGAAGTCTATAATGGATCTCAACGTGATCTTCCGAGACTTGGCATCGATGGTTACAGAACAAGCAGCAATGGTTGACCGGATTGATTATAACGTAGAAAATACTCATGTGAAAGTGGAGGAAGGTAACAAACACCTGGCGAAAGCTTCCAATTATCAAGCAAGAAACAGAAGATGCATCTTTCTAGTCGCGTGTGTTATTCTGACCATTCTTTTAATTGTTTTGTTAGTCGCATTAGGTACATAGCATGTCTCGAATAGTAATAACGTGAGAAATTTTAATCTAAATATAGTTGAGCAACTCGTTGTTGAACAAGTTGCACGAAAGAGGTTATTCCATTCAACATTTAAGTGTCAAATATAATGAACTGATTTTATTTTGCTGTATCAAACTTTCCAATCTATTCCTTACTGTGTTGACTCACCGAGACTGTGTATTGTGTAGATGTTATAAACGTTAACCAAGTGGAAATATCTATCAATATTAATCCTGCAAGTCCTGCTTTGAATGTTACCTGAATACAAATCATTGTATGAATTCGCAAGTATAAATTATTTTTGTCTCCTTGAGTCTGCGAGACTTAATTAGAGAAAATGGAAAGTCACAGAACTTTCTTCGTTGATACTGCTTGCCACACGTAAGGCCTGCGAAGAATTAATTTCGCATTGCATAACAGTTACTTCTATAACGCACTGCAGAGTGAAAAAATAAGGTCAAGAAAGCGATTAAATCATACGGATATCGTCATACTATACTAATATATCAGTCTGGGAAAATATTAGACTATGAATGTGACATTTCCTTGAATAAGGTTGATGATATTCGCTGCGGCACTGTTCCTATAACTGGTAGTCATACATTGTAATACATATTGCATGAGCAAGCGTGCGGGAGTCAAAGTGCATACAGTTTAGTTAGGCACGTAATGAGTTTTTAATGCCACCCCACCTGGACAAAGATGACCGTGACATTTTTGCACGAATCCCATCTACATACTCATACATATACACGTACTTCTTGACTTTCGAGTTCTCAATAATATACATATTTCACATTTTGTATGATGCATGTGTAAGTCACAAGTAGAGTTGAGTTAACACATTTGACAGCGAGTTTCCTTGGCCCAAGTCTCCTTAACCTTAGGAGAGAGAACTAACGTGACATAAAAGAAGGAGAAAGTCTGCATTAACCTGAGAAATCACTCAAATCACACAGACTTTCCTTCTCCTTAATCTGATAAGAATGACTTCCGTTCGACTTTGATGAAATTAGTTCAACCTTTCACAAAATACGCGTACGTCCACATCCACAACCTGTGCTCAGTTTACGTAAATCGTAATCTTTCCTCAAATCTGTATGAAAAATGACCACTAAGTTGGTCTTCAACTCCACCACCATCATCATTACCATCACATTTTACACGTTTTTATTGTGGTTTGTTTGTTCATGATATGAGTTACTGCTTTCGGCTTTTCGCTTACCTTTACACATTCTACGTTCTATGAAACAGTACTGCACTGGACAAAACAACAATATTGTATCAACTTGTACGAAAATATTATGAAGCTTGGGTCATGTCACGGGCACGGGTACTATATCGGCAAATCATGCAAAACGGTTCTTTAAATTCCACGCCATTATATACAGCTGCGCTCTCCTGCTACTCCTACACTCCTACTTAATCATGAAGTGTACTTCATATGCAAATGCAAGAGAAATCAAAACATGATTGCAGTCTTCAAGTTTTAATTACATGCAATTTAATTGCCTGCAACTATTACAACTTGCAAGCGCGTTGATTTCAATTCGATCCGAAATGAAGGACTGACAAAGACATGACCAGCTGCTGTCAAAAATTAACTAGAAACTATAATACAGTTTGCATGAATAAGAAATGCAACAAAGTTGAAAATGCGGAAGATTTCATTAATAATTTTACATTTACATAATTATAATGGCTTTGGTTAGAATGCTACGCGTCGTGGGTTAAATGAGAATTACGAACAACGATTCCCATTCCCCAAGTCGTTTTCCGTATGCCGGCAAAGTGAAGTGAGCGGATGATGAGAACGAGATCGGCGGAACAGACGAAAATCCACAACAATCAAGAACAACAACAAGCCCACGCAGCGTACGATAAGGCTGTTTTTTTAATTTGGACTTGGTGTCACTTAAAACTGCTAAAGTAATTAAGTTTAGGGCTTGTGTTTATTTAAATTAATGGTGAAGTAAACTAATTTCCTGGGGGTGTACAGAAAAGTTCTGTAACAAACGACGACAAAAGGATGGCTGAGTTGGAGCCGGGTAAGTGGAGCAAGTTCTACTTGGTTCCTTTGCTTCTATTACTGATTGAAAAATTAATTTTTACATTTTGTGTGATTAAGGTGAAGGTGGGCGAAGGTGTATCACAGGCACCAGCAGCGGGTGTGGTGAGGAAGAGCCACCTCCAGCAAAACGACCCAGGACGATATCGGAGTTGCGTCAAGAGATACAAACATCGTTGAATTCGGGGCAGTCGTTGACGCTGCAGTATGAAGGTGCTGAGTCGTTGGAAGAAGTGCTGGAACAACTTTTTTCGGAGCCGGTGGAAAGCGTTGACAATCTGGAGATGATGTATCAAAAGTTAATGGCTGAGCTCGAGGCAGCTGGATTGAAGTCGAGTCAGGTTGAAAATGTAAATTTTTTTGATTGATGTTATCATTGTAGAAATCAAGGCTCTTGAAGTAATTTTAATTCTTTTCATACTACTAGAACAAAATAAAGAAGAAAGAACAGTCAACAGGGTTTAGAAACTCAAAGGAACTTATTGAGTTTTTACTTCAGGATGAAGATAATGGTGCTGCTAATGAAAGTGTCAATGGGAACAGTGATCGAGATCCGCGAAGGATGAAAAGGGACGAGAAAAGTGAGGAAGAAGGTTCTTCTTTCACTGGAACTGCAAGTCCTACTCACGTCGTCGTGGTCAGAAAAGAGGATGGAAACCGATTCGGGAATGAGGAAGAATATAGAGAGTTGTTTATTGACGAAGGTAAGCTTCTTCTTTTACAGTTAGATTGAAGTCGGAATGAACCATAATCATTATTAAAAGCATTATCAATATTGCCATCTCACAGGACTTCACGCTGACGTCACTCTTACAGACGAAGTAGACATGACAGCTCAAAGTTCTGGTGAACGAAATCTTATTGTAGCGCCTTCAGCCACTTCAGCTCCTAGTCAGTGTATCGATTATAGCCAGGGGAATGACAAACCTAATTCGTCGTCCACAACTGACGGAGGGATTACGGATGAAGGTGCAGTGGATGAACATTTGGACTTATCTTTAGATGGATTCATATCAGTTCCAACCACAGAAAGTCAGGGCCAACCTGAGGGGACAGCTTATTTCAAGACTGAAAACTTAGATGAACTGATAAAGGACTTCGATCCTCATTTTATCCAGCAACTGTACCAAGAGGATCTAGATTGCCTAGATGACAACCCAATTGTATTACCGGCTGATACTGGTAGAGGTGCACAGTTAGGTGCCAAAACTATCGACAGAGCTGATCGGATGGAAGAATTACAGCCAATTAGTCAAGGAGAATCTAGTAAAACGGCTGAAAGTTTGTCTATGAATCAACTGTCAGTTTCATCAGGCGTGATCTCGACTGGACCTAAGGAAATTGGAAATGATAAAGAACTTCTTAAGCAGTATGAAATCAAAAAGTGCTTCGTTAATTTGAAAAAGTGCGACAAGTCGGACAAAAAGCCGCAATTAACTTCTACGAGTGCTGAGCGAGTGGAAACCCCACAACAAATGATACATTCTGTCCCTAGTATTGTGGAAAATGAAAAAATAGAGAACGTTAATATTAATTCCAGCTCACAAGAATGCAACCCATCAAAGTCCGAAGTCAAACTGAATTTGAACGCTCTGAAGGATTCAAAAGACATCGAACAAGAAGATTCAACAGCGTCTGAGGTTCTTCTCAGCAAAACCTTGCCTTCACTTCGAGGTGAAACGCATAAGCCTTTAGAATCTTCTCTGAAGAAAAAGCGAATTGTTGAAGTCGTGATATCATCCTCAGAAAGTGATGATGAGTATGTTCCTCTTGGTCCCGCTATTATTTGTAAACACATAGAAAAATCCATTATCAAGGAAGAGTTAGATTGTAAAATGATCGATGATAGACCATCAACTTCATCCTCAACTAAAACGAAGCAACAAGTAGCTCGCCCAATTATCACGGAAACTGTTTCTTTGCCAGAAACTGATAAGCAGCGAAAGACTGATAAAAAATCTAACGAAGCTAAAATTATGGAACTAGCTCCTGTAACTCCACCAAAAAATGTCCTGTCAGCATCAGGTAGTAAATCTCCATTACCAGCTTCTACGGTTTTAATCGAGGAAAAAGAACTAGAACCATTTAAAGTGAGTCAAGAACCAGCTCGGCCACAATCAAAGGAGGACAAGACTGAAATCGAATCCAAACCAAAGAAAAAGATTACTGAAAATGTGACAGCAAATGATAGTCCTTCCTTGCCTGCGTTACAACTTGATACCGTTCCTCTTAAAACCCCTGAGTCGCAAGCTACAGGTCCCAGCAAATCACACAAAAATGAAGAAATAGTAAGTGGGCGAAAAACGAGGGGAAGACCGGGTCGACGAAGTATGACTGAAAGTGATTCATTCACTTCACCTAGTACTAGTAACCTTCAAAACTCACCTTCGAATACTTGTGGAAAAAAGTCGACTTTAAAGAAGAACTCTAAAACCAAAACCAAATCTTCATCATCATCTGAGTCAGTGTCATCAGTTTCATCCAAGGAGTCGTATGACCCGCCGCTCAAGAAAAGAAAGAAAGCTAGAAAAATAGTCAGCTCAGAATCCGAAGTGGAAAGTGCTGTGGAAGATGGTAGTGAGGATTTCAAATTTAAGCATCCCAAGGGCAAACGGGGTAAACAGAAGGTTCTTCCAGATTCAAATGAAAGTTTGACTGATATGATGGTCAGCGAATGTTTCAAAAATAACCCTGACTTCGACTTACTTATCCGAATCATGAACAAAACTCGTGCATTCAGAAAAGAGTTTCTTCCTGCCAATGAGTTTGATGTTGAAAAAGCGCTGAAAAAGTTTCCTGGTCTGAGAGACTACAGAATTGTAAGTATGATTGAAATAATTGTGCTGAATTTCATTTTTTTATTTACTGCCACTGCGGTAACTCGCTGTGACTGAACCTTGGAAAAGTAACGGCTTTTACGCTTATGCTTTTATGGTTTTTAGATGAAACACGAGATGAACCGACTAACGGAAAGAAAAGGACAAAAGCCGAACAGTAACAACTTAGACACACTTGAAAAGAAATTAGCAAAGGAAATTGGTGAGAGCAAAATAAAGAGCTCAAAGAAGCGTCCGGGGCTGGAACGAAATGAGCTGTGGGTGCAGGCAATCCAGATGAGCCAAGACCCAACTAAGTCACCGGAAGAGAAAAAAGTCTTGGACATGTACTGCCTCTGTTTTCACCTGATAGAAAACGATGCCAATGGGAGTTTGTTTCGGATTCGACGAGAGGTTAGTTGATTCTCAACGTAAAAAAATCTGGACATGAATAGCTAATAATATGAATTTTGATAAAATATTACCTTAATTTGTAGAATCAAAGGTCGAAGTGGAAGGAGATGGGGTTTCCAACGATTGATATCCTCGAAACAGAAGTGTTTTCCCCAGAGGCGGTAGATATGTGGGTTTATGCGGAAGGACTGCAGGCCTGCAGAGTACCGAACTTTTACGAGGGTGTCCTTACATGTTATGCCATGCATTACGTGTTTGATATGGAGTATCACGAGAAAGTCCGTAACTTCTATGAGCATTTTGATACTCTTATCGGATTTATGAACCGCTGATATAATAAACAATGAGCTAGATAGCATTGGCTTTGACGCAAATGGTATTATAGAAAACGTCGTAACAAATGTAAAAATGTTCGTATTTAAGTTCATTGCGTTTAGCAACAATAAATTGTATGTGATCTAGTTTATAAACTACAGCTTGTGCTTGTGCCAACCTTAAATATTTTACGACTTGATACAGGTGACTTTATATCGGACATAATATCTATTTATGCGTATAACTATATTCTATATTCATATGGATTATACATTACACTGTGATTGACTATTTATTTGTTTATAACACATGATAACTACATGCCTAATTTATTCAAATTGAGTATCTCCTGTCTTGTATCGAATCAATTAATCAACTAATTGTAAGACAGATTTGATATACACTAATATGTATAGTGTTTAGTTTCGTAGCGTTTGTGACTGGGGGTTATTGCATTTGTTGGTTAAATGTATAATAGTGCTAAAATCGAGTATATTTTTGCAGACAAATTAAATAGTTCACTGCATTACGTGATACTTATACAGTGTAATGGGTAGAGGTTGTTCCTTAGTTAATCTTTATTCTTTTGTATATGAGGAGAGTTGCTCCTAATATTTATGCAGCTTATTGTTACTTACGGGATTAGTTAATAGTTGAGTTTTTTATTATTGGTACTACGAAACTCCATGAGTTTTCTCTGGGCACAAACAGACGTTGAATAAAATTGTAGCTCCGAATTAAATAAAAAGGTAGCCACGAAAAGTCATAAAAATGTTTGTATAGTAATGTTTTTTATTTTCTTGTGAGAATGTGTTTTCATATAATATTTCAGGCTTGTTAGGAAACAGATTCTGAGCGAAACCTTTATACTTTCTCGTATTTGTTTCTTGCTTATGAGTATTACACAAGACTGTATCTACACTCTACACTTTGGCATAATAATATTGTGAATGAAATGTATTTGATATGCTAACAACACAGGAGAGAGAGAGAGAGGGGTAGCAAAACAGGAGGTTGAGTGGGAGAAAGTATATAAGTATAAGCAAGAGGGTGTATACGCTTTGGAGTGAAGTAGTAGTCCGATAAGGAATATTTATTAGAGAACGAAACAAGACTGCTTATGAGTACTTAGCACGCACGATTAGATGAAGTAAGCTCACACTTGGACTCTGCAAGAACGAAGAATTATTCTGTAATATTTTAGCCTATATGTTACAATTTAATACTGTTTTCTCTCGTTGCTTCCATTATTTTGTGCATAGTAATGGACTACTACAGAGGAATGAGAGTCGAGTTAGTCGAGTTCTGCAGAAGAGAAATTTTTTATGTATTTTTTCGTGGAATTGTTTTGGACGACCTTTCACCTTATTTTTGCTTGAATGCGGCATACAAAAGGAACTGAGACTGAGAGGTTGGCTTATAGATAAGATTAAGTTGCGAGAATTAATTAATAGTATTCTGTTGAGAAAGTAGAACTATTAAAATTGTCCAGCTCTGATTCTGTCGCAAAGGCCAAGGATTCCGCAGGCAGGGATGGATTTGAAATTGAGGCACTCTTGGCATTCGTCAGGTTGCGATTGAGTGATGATGATGATGAAGTCCTTACTCTCGCAGGGTCAAAAAGAATATGCAACGCGCACCAGTACATCAGCGATCTCCACACGAGATTGATAAGAAACAGGAAGCAGTTATAGGTACTCGTTCGTTTCATCCTTATTTGAGCTTCACAGCATTTCGTTAAAAAGAAGCCCAGAACCCAATGAACGATTATGAAGACTGGATAGTTGATGCAAAAGATGAGGAGAAAGAACCCCTTTATCTGCAATTTCGAACATACACACGGTCATCTTCCCATAACCAAGTTCTGGTTGGTCCACTTAGTCCACTAGCTGTTATGTTTCACTACACAGTATACAGCCTTCAAGTTTAAAAGCCTTCTAAAGCCACCCAAGATATGAGGCAATTTTCCAGTGCACAAAACTGTAAAAAGTACGTTATAGACTGTTGAAAAACTCAATATCACTGCAAACTGCAGCTTTCTACATTCTACTCGTGAGCAACTTGCAAAAAATGCACGTCGTACATTTCTAGCTGCTGTTTTTATTCGAATTCCCGTTGGTTGTAGCTTTCAATCTATAATTGTGCTATGAAAGATATAGCAATCATAATATAGTTCCTTTGTGCAATTGATTGAAGCTATTTGTGTAATACTGAACAGTCAAGCACTATTCCTAGTCTTTGTTTGAGAGAAAGTCATATAGCGAGATAAGAAGCTATGAATAGAATTCATAAGTATTCCATTGCCCTTTACTTCTAGACTACACAACTACTTACTTGGTGAGCAACACTGCTGATAGTGCTGATGTTACAACAATCTTTGATACTTTGGTAGAGATGACTTTCTCTCACCAAAGATGAGATTCGATTTGTATGCAAAACCCGTAGCACGATAATAAGATGAAGAAGCAAGTTCTTGGACATTGAAAGAGACCATTGATTGTTCCCATACCTCATAAACAAATGAGCCTGTTCCGATACAAAGTGTAAGAGACAAAAGAGCCTCATAGGATATGAGGATGGTTCCAACGATACCCCATAACGAGTCTGTAAGAAATTAAAAGAAGACATTTTTATGAGCCACTTTGGCAGTATATCATGGTCCGAATTAAATTAGCAAAAAATGCTCACTTTTTTGAGCGACCGGATCCTGATCATCTTCGTCCGAGTACTGCAACAGCCAACATGATATATTGCACAGTCTGCACAACGAGTATCCCTGAAATATATGAATTTCATGTGACAACTGCTTCTTTTACATGTAAAACTGCAAACTCTCCCCCTCTCTCTCCCTCTGAACTGAAGGAATCACCACACTAAAAACTAAAACCACTTTCCCTAAACAAATATAATTAAGTGTGCTGCCAGCTAATCCACCACCACAACTGATCACTATGCACTATGAGCACTAGATATATAGACAACTCTGAGTTAATAGACGTTATCTTAACTACATGTCCTTATGTTAGAGAAGAATTTACCAAAGAAAACCAAGAAAGGAGCGTTGTGATAAGGAAGACATTACAGGCCACAAAATCTTGACACGCAGAAGATGCTGCAATTGCTGTACGACCACTCGGACCACTTGAGTATGGATTGAGACTTTCCATTCCTTCAATGGGGAGTTTTAATTTAATATTGATTACGATTAATGTACAGGAAGAGGGTGCCACACCCACGCTTATACTGCACTTTTTTTTACATCGTATTGTTTTTTATAATGATTTTAAGCACTGCATGAACTTTGGACGAGCAAAAAATACGAGAGAAAGTGTTTTTTGTTTCATTTTGCATGATACTGCAGACTTGACTCTCTTCTTAGAATTCTTGGAGAAGAAGTCAGGAAGGACAAATGAGTACGGAGAAAGTTAGACGAATACGAATCTCCAGTAGAAGAACAACAGCAGAGACGTTGATGCTGCTGCTGACTTGCATGATTCAACTTTCATTGGATGACTCGATGCTTGTGTCTCCTCAATAGGGAATCATTGCTGTGAGTGAGGAATGTAACAAATAAATGTAACATGTAACTCTTTTATTTATAGGACTTTCTCTCTCTAGTTACTTTAGTATGTTCACGGTTCACAGCAGTTCACACACAATCACACAGATAGAACTTTATAGTTAGAAGTCCAAAGTCTCGCAGACTCTCTCACAGGCACAGGGATAATGATGTATATGAATAATTGAGCTGATGTCGCACTTTTAGAAGATAAGGGTTAATTGAATACTTGGTGAGTGAGTGTGTGTAGGTAATTGGGGTAATGTAAAATGGAACGGGAAAGTGAGTGAGAGAGAACAAAGTGAAAGTTGGTAGTAGCCGTGCAGCTTTCAAGGGGAGACTGGATCAAATTCACATCTCGCATGATATCCTTTGGCTTTCCCTTCAACGTGGATTGGGTGCAATATGTTGGACTTTCTCTTCAGTTCTGGAACAGTAAGTGGGATGGATGGAGTAAGTACTGTTAGTACTTAAATGGATGTGGAGTCAACGTATGAGTGTATGATAATATGAGAATGTAGCTGTTGAAGCATTTCATGCAATGTTAAGTCCAAAAAGTCAGAGGGTTGCATTGGAGGTTGGATAGTTGGAAGTCTTGGACGGGTATTATGTGTATGTGATATGAGATGTTTTAGTGTTGGTTGTAGTAGTATTTTGTAGTTGTGAAAGTATGTAGTAAAAGTGTTGGTGGGGTTGCTTGTTAAACTAAATGTATGGTGTATTTGTAAAATATTATGAGTGAGCTGAAGGCATAAATTGTAACTCTGGGAAGTTGGAAGCTACTTGGAACTCTTGGAAGTCATCCTTGGAAGGGAGAAATGGTGTGGTTGTTGGGTACTTTGTTGGTGTACGCAAATTGCGGATATGGAATGCATACATGTGGGTCATGTTCATGTTAGAAGGGTAATTCATGATGATGATGAATAAAAGTGGAGAGCAGAAGAGGAGTAAAAGGACAGGATGAAGGGTTGATATGCTGAGATATTATGGAGGTGACAGGGAGATGACTTTCTGCGAGGAAAGTGGTACAAGTTTTGGAAAGATTAAGAATAAGATTAGGGGCAGGGGAAAGTTTCCAGTTGATGGATGGAGAGTTAAGAAAAAATTGGTTTGTTATTTATGGCGTTTTGAGGGAGATAAATGGATTGTTGAATCGTTCGAGACGAAGTTGAGTTGAGGCATGAATGTCATCTCGATCTCGGATTATGCAAAAGTTACTCTGTAAGAATTTAAGACAATCAAAATTCAGGCATCACTGCAATAAAACTCGAACTTGAGGCACTGTGAGACAAAACAGTTTCATAATTATCAAATTGCATACTTTTAGTAATGATGAAACTTGTAGAGTTTATGGCATATGGCATTATCGCAAATTGTTTTGTTGCGCTGAGTGTTCTTGGACTTTGATTTCTCAACCAGGAAATTACGAAGAAATGTTTGTTATGAAAAATCGGCGTATTTTATGATATCTCATCCTCACACATGATTGTGTGGATATTGATGTTGGTGTTTCTTGAGATTCTTGACTACTTGTGAGTAAACTTGTTGGCTAACTGGAATAACTGGCTTTCCAGTAGTTTATTCACCTGGTATAGCTCATGTTTAGTATGCAAGACCGATAGAATGATACAACAAGTTTCTGGGCTTAGACTTCGATTTTTTCATGTTGAATGTCGCAGTTAATCAAGAATCAGAATATGTAATCAGATATGAGGGGACTGTGTAGCGATGCAGCTTTCCATTAAGAGGGCTGAAATAGAGTTTATTTGTTTAGTCAGCTTCTGAGATTTCGTTAAACAAGACGTGGAAGCGATTACCAACCATCAATTTTATCCTTTAACTAACAAATTATCATGCAGTTCTTCAGCTTTGGAGCTGTGATTGCATTGGCATTGATCGCCAGCAGTTCTTCTTATGTAAGTATAAAATAAGGTGGCAAGGGACGCATTTCCGGGTAATTTGCTGATGTATCTTTTCCAATAAATTCAGCCTAATGTCCCACAAGACCTGAGTCACCAGGAGGAAGGAGGTGCAGCGTACGACTGGGGATTGAATGTGCATTTTTTCAAAGATGGAAAAGATTCGGAAAAGGATTCCCAAGAAGACGAAAGGATTCCACGAGTTGCAAATGGACCCATCGACATTTTCTCTGGTTTGAAAAGTTCCAAATGTTCCAGCGACAAGCAATGTAAGCCGGACGAATATTGCAGCATATACAAAATTTGCGTAAGCAGATCTTTCCCCAAGAACAAGCTGTATGAGAATGGGTTCCCGTCAGAAACTCAATTCGAACAACGCTATGCTGATGCTTTCATGTAAATCTTCGCAAAATTATGATGTAATTCTAGGCAGTAGTTTATGATTCAAATAAATAAATGTACAAAATAAATTGAAACAAGTAGCAAATAATGTTTGTCAGAATCTTTATTTTATCGAATCTCACATTATACATATACAATCCACCTACGCTAGATGAGTTGGAACTTGTAGAATAGGAAGGTGAATCCAGTTATTTAAGTCGCAGCATCTGCAATACAGTAAAATTTACTTGATTAAGTTGACGTATTTAGTAGGACGTTATTTACAATTTCTACGAAGTATAGTTTCCTAACATACATTCGAAATATCAGTGCATTGCATATGCAAGTTTGAATCATTATTACACGGCTCATTAGAGGTGTCAGAAATTGAATCATCATGTTTCGATTGTACGTTAACTGAAGATAATTATGATTAGATGCGATAATTACCTGATTCTAACAGGACAGCAAAAGGGGATGATGTCGTCGACTAGACAGGTACTGCAGTGTTCTGTACAGAAACACAACAAACGATTATAATTACGAGATCCAAGAGAATTTAAACAATTTGACTGCACAAGCTAACTAAACATCAAATAATTGTACATCAGAACTAAATATATAGCAGCCAAAGAACGCGTTTTCATGAAATTCAAACGGTAATTCCTTATTCTCATCACAAAAATAACCTGTTATACGATTCTGGTGCTCAATTAAAATGTCATTGTGTCCCTTACCAATTAACTCTTCGTCTATCGCCGACAAGTCGAAGTCCAGATTATCGCTGCTACGTTGAATGCTGGGCTTAGACTCTCAGTCTCTCAGCTCCTCAATTAGCCTCCTGCAATTTAAAAAATACTTAACTTTAGATTCGATGTAAGTGCAAATCCAATGCATAAGAGATTACACGTAATTTTATCAGCACTAAAAAATTAGCAGCCAAAGAATTTGGTTTCATTATATTCAAACGGTAATTCCTTGTTATCATCATTGAGTACTAACGAAAAATAAAATGTGTAAGTTTTAGAAACTTACAGAAATCAAATCGGTTGTCGCGCAGTCCAGTGCTTCGCCCATCAAACGACTGAGAACGGATTAAATTTCCATCCCTTGCAGTCACACTACTGCAGACTCCGTCGCTTCAAAATGCGTTGCCTGTGCACGTTTACATCTGAATGAAAGACACGGTTGAAACATTAAATACAAGAAGCGTTGACATGCAACTCAAAGTCGCGAATATTAATTAATTAATCGTTATTTTCAGATCTCTGAAGTAATGAGACTTTAAATCATTGAAAGTTAGCACGGCTCAGATAAGAGGTGTCAAATTGAGATATCATCATTATTATTGAACTCCAATTACTCTAAATATTCAAAGACAACTAGAACTAGATAACTAAAATGCTTCGAAATTGACTTACCGACAGTTGACCGTTATCCCGGCACGCCCTTCATAATCTTGATTACAGCTGCTCGGCACCGATTGCGAGACGGAAATTTGATTATCGGCGAGAACCTCATAGTGTTTCTGTAGGTAGAAGGGGGTTCCCTAAAGAGTCAAAAGTTTCGAAATTATAAAATTCCACTTGTCGACAGCAGCCGAAGCGTGACTTCCTAAGGTGATGGACGAGAGTAGAATGGGAAATGAGTGGAGGTCAGAGGAGAGCAAGAAACGGCATGCGGAGACCACGCTGCTTGCTGCATGCATCTCTTCCTCGTGGGGTGTCACATGGCAAGTTTGAATTTCAAACCCGCCAAACTGAATTTACCCACCAATATTCATTCATAACAATAACAATCAACATTATCAGAATTCCATTCGACAAGGGTCAGTGTTCTTCAGTTTTATCAAGCTTAACTTTATGCGCAAAGATTTGCTAGTTTGCCACCAAATCTGTGAATTCCTTTGTCAATTAAGTGATGTCGTGGGCTGAAGTGAAGGTGACAGTCTATATCATCAATAATTAAGTGGGTAAGTTTTCCATCAATTTTTTCTGCAATTAATGTGGGTTATGATTTCTAGAAACACTTGTGGTTATTATCTGACAGCTCGGCTCTTTGAAGCAGTGAGCACCTGTTTCGGGTGAGAGAATGAATTTGGGGGGAGCTGGGGCCGCTGGGGGTATTGGGGTTGACGATGAAGGATATACGTCTCCAGCCGACGAGGATTTCAAACACCAGCCGGTATCATCAACTTCTGCGTCTACGTTAGAAACCTGGACGGTGTTCTGCGATCCACCGAAACGGGAGCTAACTTGGAACAAGCCGTTGACTTATTTTACCAAACCTAGTCTTACTAGTTCATGGCTGCGTCGAAATCTTGAAGAAGACGGGACATCGCAGGAAGATGATGATGGAAGGAAGGAAAGAACTAAAGATGAAGAAGCTATTCCGTGGGATGAAGTGGCGAAGATTCCTTGCTCTCGAGTGAAGTATTTATCTTGGGATTGTCTACAGGCTCCGTTTCCCCATCGTTTTCAACCAAATCATGTGCTGCTGTATAAAAATCCTAAGAAGATTAGAGATGAGAGACCATGTACTCTTGATTCTACGAAACAGTCAAACAAGTTCCTCCGATGTTTCTGGAAAGCCAATTCCCAGTTTGATAGAGCGGTTAGACAGGAAGGCGGTGGAGATAACGTACTCCAAAATAATGAAGGTTCAGCAGCAGTTCAAAAACTCAAAGAGAGCTTGGAGAAACCAATGTACATTCCTATGAAGCAGTTCCTAAAGCAAGCAATTCATCTACTGTCGGGAGTTGAGTCAAACGCATTTCATGTGTATAAGTGCAAGGGAGGGAGGGAAGAGTTTAGGAAGAATCCTGTCATTCTAGTAGATGGAATAAGCCCGTCTGCCTTATGGGATTATTGCATTCCTATTATCAAATGTGGGTCTGTTGTTAAAAGGTTGAATCAGTATTCGGTTTTGCAATTCGACAACGAGCTCTTGAAGAAACAGGGATTTGAAAGAAGTGCAGTCATGATTGCGTTTCTCCGGTTTATCTCCAACTACATGAAGATGTATCAGACAGTGTTAATGCTAAATACATCGTCAATATCCGGCCTGACACACCTATTGAAATTTATTCGAGTAAGTTTGCTTTATAATACCTAAGTTCTGTTTGTTTTTCCTATCAATCGTAAGTGCTTTTTAAACGTATGTAATTTTGAATCTCTAATAAATTACTTGCAGCCGTTTAAGGATCAACTGGAGGCTTTGGAGACTATTTTGGAAAGTAATTCTTTTGGAAATGCAGTCGACCTTCTGAAAACCTTAAACATTTTAATGTTTCTCAACGAAACTCCTCACATCTCTGATCTCGTTCGTGGATTATTTATTACTTGTGCATCAGCTTATTTAAAGTGGGTATTAGTAAGATTACTCATAATCTATCTATTTTATTACCTAAGCGTAAATATTTCATTTCGACTTTGGTTTTTTTTTCGTTCAGGTATGTTTCTGACTGGGTGTTTCGAGGAGTCTTGGCTCCCCGAGCTGAGTTTCATATACAAAAGTCTAAGGATGCTTTGTACAAAGATCGGCGCTACTGGACAAAGCAGTTTCTACATTCCAGTTCAGTTCCTATGTTTTTGGAGGAGTCGGTGCACATGATTTTTGAGACTGGCAAAGCTATTAACCTGATGAGTCGGATTCAGAATGAAGTTAGTGTTTACGATACGAATAACTAAATAAGCACTGTTGATTTCGGACATTTATGTGAAATTCATTTGGTTTGTATAATTCATTGCCTTACAGAATGTCTACTCAGCACTTCCTCTTTTTTGTTTCGATACTGACGACTTACTCTCCTTGTCAACTGACTTTAGCCAAGTTTTCCTGCTGCAGACTGCGTGGAAGAATAAATTGGATGAATTTTTGAGTGAACAATCTCAGTTAATTCAGGATATATCTGTATCTCTGAAATCTCTAGCAACTGACAGCAAAAATAGTTCCACTATAGACTTCGATGTTATTGAACAAGCAAAAGCTATGCTGGAAGAAAAGATTTTAGCAGAAAGACTCAGAAAGTATGAAGCTAAAAAGCAAGTGAGCCAAGAGTATCTCAAAGACCTCCAAAATCAAGTTGAAGATTCATTGAAGCGAAGATCCGTCGAGGTTGATAACATAAAACTTCAGGAATTGAGGGATATGGAGTATGTTGAAATGAGGGATGAAAGAGATTTGAATGAGTTGAAAAGAATCAGAATGAAGCATCATGGAGATGATCATGTCGAACAACAATGCGACAAAAAAGATATTTTCAGTAGGTTGCATTCTGCTCCTGCTGGGTATTCTACCACGGCAGAAAAAGGTGACGTTGATTTATCGTTCTATAGCCAAGGTTCGATTACTGAAGTGGAAGATATGAGTGTCGCACGTTTTGGAAATCAGCCAAATTCAGAGAAAGTAGAAGTAGTCCAAGACGAGTTTTTGCCCGCTGAGGATCATTCTGGAAAAGCAGAAAATCTCTTATTAGCGAAAGAATGTAGAGAAACTGATGTTGACGGGATAGTCTCATGTAAAAATATGGAACAGGAAGAAAAGTTTGATCCTGATAAAGTTATCACAGCTAAGCCTCCTGCATACAAGGGAATCTTGTCATACGATTCAGGTAGGCTGTCTATTTCAACCTTTTATCCACTCAATATATACTCACGTAAACCTGTAGAACAGAACTTTTAACCATTTGAACTTAATCATTTGAATTCAGAACTTGCGAAGTGGTCCACATTTGTTGACTTAGATTTCATTAACCCTGAGATGCAAAGATGCAATGCTACCTGTGAAATGCAAAGCCATGAAAGAATTGTCGAACCGGTTGAAGATCCCTTCTGCCTGACTCAGTTTTTGTCCTATTCAGTCCTAGTGCCTATCAGCGCTCAGTATGTTGGTATATTGTTAAAGGATTTGCTTTTGCTTCAAATGATGATGATATTCACTTTTTTATTATTTCAATAACAGACATCGCATGGTAAATACAGCTCTCCTTCATTACTTCATCTGCGAGAAAAATCTCTTCAGCCATGTTCATGCTCTGAACGATTTCCTGTGCTTACACAACGGCTTGTTTGGTCAGTTCACTACTGAGTTACTTATAAAAGAGGTACGCAGGTCAACTTTATTGATAGAGTTGGATAAAATTTGTAAAAAATTAGACAGTGTCTCATTACATTTTGCAATCCTCCTAGGTTTCGGCTAAAAGTATCACGACGGTTGAGGACATAATGAAGAAATCGGAAAGACTAAACAGAATTTTAGATGAAGCTTTAGTTAATTCGATGGTGAATGAAGAAAGAAGAGACTGTGTGAAGAATCTTGGGTTTACAATCAACAAGGACTATGGACGTTCTGCGTCAAGACTTAGTGCGTCTGAATCATTCATCAAAGAGAAATCTGTGACATCAAGTAATTATCTGCATTGTTTATTACAGATCATTTGTGGCATGATTTGTAGGAAAATTTAATGTATTGAATTTTTCGATTGATATTAATCAATAGTTTATGAAGTGTTGGACTCCGTTTGCCTGTCATATGCAGTAGAATGGCCACTCAATATCATTTTGACTGAGGACCTCCTATTCCACTATAAAAAGCTGTGGCTATTTCTGATGCAACTATTCAGAGCAGATTTACTTTTGAAGCGAACTTACAACTTAATAAAAATTAAAAGTAAGTTTTATGTTAAGATGTGGCCAAGTCATGAAAAGTAAAGGTGCAGATTCAAGTTTTCTTGTTGCTTGTGTTTCAGATGTGAAATCAAGACAGCTTTTTGCACTGTGCCATCATCATAATCAGCTCAGCCATTTTGTACGCACCGTACGAAACTACGTGCATGTAACTGTTATACACAGTACGTGGGATGAGTTGAGTAATTCGTTCGAGAAGTTGAATTCCTTGGAAAAGATATACGAAGCACTTGTGCGACACATTAAGACAATCAACACGAAGTAACCTAAAATTCATAAGATTTACGTAAATGTAATGTAAAATGTTAATTTTAACCAATTTTCCTCATTTAGTTGTCTACTGGGTCAAAAAGCGGAAGATGTTTTCAAGCTTTTAAAAAATCAACTCGTAATTATTGAAGTGTTTTGCACTCAATTGGAAAGTATCGCTTCTTCTGTGGAATGGAAAACTGGAGAAGAAATACCTTCCGATGATTTCAAGCGTCTTTCACAGAAATGTAAAGCTATTGGGAATATCAGCAAAATTTTCACTGACGGTAACAACAAGCACTATTTACTATCTACCCAAATTCTGAATATTTCAGTTTTTGAAAAGGTATAATTCATTGGCACATATGACTATTATTACAGTGGCTTACAAACTCGTGCTTAAAGGATACTATCCTAAGATAGCGTACTTTCTTGAGCTATACAATTTCAACGGATACTTCGAATCCAAATGTGCAGCTGAACTGAAACTTTCGAAGATTTCATGATGATTCTCTCAATCAGTTCTGTCATTCAAACCAGTTTGATATTACATTCTCAAAATTTGAAATGTCTGTGATATTTTAAAAATAAATCATTGGCAAAAATTGAAAGATTGCAGTTGCAAATAGAGTATTTTAATCTTGAAATTCTGGATGCACCGCTTATTGGCATTATTCATGATTTTACTGTATCTGCGGAGCCTAGTTGGAGCAAGCTTTCCATTTCCTAAGCATGAATGTGTAGATCTGGTTTGGTTGCACATCGTATCCTCATGCGTCATACCTCATACATAATGCACACATCATTCTTTTAAATGTTAATTACAGCATTCAGTGAAATAATTTATTTCCATGCGTATCTCATTAATCTCGTACATCCTTTAGTTGTCATTTGCAAAATACACAAAGATTGCAGTCCATTACGCGAAATCACGACAATCTTGTGGCAGCAGCTTTGCGTTTATAAATCTGGTGATAGAGAATCAACTAGCTGCACATCATGACATCATTGATGTAAAGCATTTTCAGTTTCCCACAAGACAAGCAGGAGAGATTACTTCGGTCATTTGCTCCAAGCTGCTAATTAGCATTTTACACTCATCAAGAGATTACACAGAATTTAAACCACGTAAACCTTCTCCACCAAGTTGGGTTTTGGTAGAAGCTTGTTTACACTTCAACCTTAAAAATAATATTTTTGTGTGAGCTAAGAAGCGACAGAATCGTGTGGGCGTCTGGGTGAATGGTGCAAAATACAGAAAGCCTGTAATTTGTATTCACAGTTTATTTCGTAAGATTTAACGCATCAAGAAGCGCCGGTCTATGCAGAGTTTTCATGCACAAGAATTAAACAAATATTTGTGGAATCATATTTCGCCCATCATACGAAGACTTCATAAAAGCCGGAAAGTGACTCACTGACACTATCTTAAACATACGAACTCATTATAGTTACTCTAAGTATAGACCAGTCTTGAAAGTGTGAACTTTGGCTCGGGACATAGCTGAATTTTATACTTCCATAACCTGTTAGCCGAGATCATTTGTCAAGAAATATAATTATAAGAAAATAGCTGGAATAAAAAATCTGGTATAAATAAAAGCAAGGGAAAAGTGAACTGACCCTGACGCAATATATTATAATATTCACATAATTTATTTATCTCAAGCTGAAATCTAGCCTATTAGCCTACACAAGGCCACGTTTTGCTTTTAAGTGATTCTTCACTTGAAATTATAACTGTTATAGACTGTTTGAGTTAATTTTGCACACGAAACTTCCCGAGGACCGTTTACTAGTGGTTAGTTCTGTACTTTCTGTACCCACTTCCGGTGCTTTAAGATACATAATGTAATGTTATATTTATGGTGCATCAGTAACTACGAGTTTAGTCATTAGAAAGGAACTGTATTTCATGAAAAATATATTATTCAAAACGACACCGGAATCTCATGACAAGTTACTTCACACACAGGAACAAGGTAATAAGTTTGTGGGTTTTTAAAGAAATGACGAAGCAAGTGGTAAATGAAAAATAATTAAATATCTATTGTGTTTGGTCATTTATGATTAAAGTAAGGCACTGAATGAATATATTGGGTTACAATTGCAATGAAACTTGTAGTTAGCGATAAGAGGTTCTAAGAAGATTTGAGATTATTTAGATTATTACTAAGCCAGCTCAGAAGTAGACAGGGTTAGGGTTTAGTGAAATCGGAAGGCACAATGCGTCTTAGTTCATAATTCTTGACGAATACACGAGGTGAATCTTTAAAGCACTTCTGTTAGTGCAGTGTAAATATATTGACCGAATTCGACTAATAAATAACATTAGAATAATAATCTAAACTATTCTCTACCAGACACCAAAGAAGTTGCATAAAAATATTCTTCTTCATTCCTTTGTACAAACTGAAAATGTATAAACATTTATTGTTCTTCGTACTTTTTCTGCTGTGTGGAAGCGTCTTAGCAGTTGAGAAAATTCAGAAACCTAACGTAAAAAGTAATTCCAAAAGACCTACGGTTGGACTATATCGATGTAAAGACTCCAAATTTGAGACAGATTTGATTCAGAATGTCCCGAGTTACCCGTTTTTTCAGATGGTGGATATCAGGTAATAAATATCATTCAACATGATTAGAAAGAAATGTACAAGTTTTCGTTTTATGCAGAATTCGCAAGGAGCCCTTCCCTGACTGCAAATTAAGCAAGCTTTCTTCGCCAATGAAACTGACGTCTTTTGTAGACAATGCCTCTGATTATTCACTTTTGCTCGACCACCCTTTAGAATCATGGATAGAACTCTTAGGAGGTGCCGAAAGTGATGAATCTAATTCCATCAAGGACATCATGCAAGCTGTTGAAGGCAAAGGAGTGAGCATCAGCCCCCAAGGTTTCCTGAATGTGAAAGACCATAATTATGA